>VDFB02349312.1:0-46914 GCA_007258455.2 Sequoia sempervirens
ACCCTCATTCTGTATTTTCACATTTTGAAGTGCTGCGTTTTTCCTCTTCTCAACCTGTGCTCGCCAAATAGAGTCCATTTTTTCACTTGAAGCTTGTGAATCTTTGTGAAGATGCCACCAAGACATCGCAAAGGTGAAAGAGGTATGTATTTCTAGTTTTTTAGTTTCAAATTTTAATTAAATTGTTGATTGAATTAGGTTTTTTTAATTAGATTTTCTTTTAATTTCTAGGAAGTGAATCTCCACCTATAGATATTGAAAATTTTCAATCACCTCCTCATGAAGACCCTCATGAACAAAAAAAACATCAAATTCCTCCCTCAATTTGTAGACATCCCGTAGGAACACAACAAAATATTCTAGAGCAAATAGAAAACAAAAAAAAATAGCTTAAAGAATTTATTGCAAGGTTAAATGATATTGTTGCAACACACCCTCATAGGAGCTCGGCCTTGCAAAATCTCTACAATCTATTGTATCTTATGTAGGATCAATGAGTGAACAACTTAATTTTTTTTCAAACAAGAGGGAGGAATTAAAATAATTTTATGCAACTAAACTTTCATATGTGCAAGTGAAGAAAGAGAAAATTACCAAATCTGACTTGTGTGCCCTTTTCACGTACCCAGGGACCAATCAACCTTTATCAGTTACATGGAGGAGGTTTCCCATCCATTGGGGCCACCATGAAAGAATAAAAAATAATTTTTGGGATAGGTGGTGGATGGTTTTTGACCAACCTCCATGCAATAACTATGAGGTCCTATAGTACTTTATGAGAAAACTCTATTGTGAGTTTGTCCTCAATAAGGTTCCAAATTATTTTGACTATCTAGATTTTTAGGGTAGAGGTAGGGGCTCCACACATGATAGAGTGGGGGATGACATAATCCGTAACTGGCACTAAGACCCTTAGCTAGACCTATGTTGGAGCATGTGACCATTCCTTCCATTGTGAAGGATAGTGCCAAGGTGGACATGTTGGACTCAATTAGCTCGCTAACTTAGAGCCTTGTACAGTATGTGAGGCCTCTAGTAGAGCCTGATGTGGGTGAATCTTCTAGGCCTAGAGTTCCAGTCCACTTTTGTGACTTTTATGGTACTATTTGCACATATGATCATGGGAGTGCTCAGGATGCAGCTACACAAGATACATCAGTTGCATAGCAAATGGCTATGATAGATGCCTTATTGAATGAAACCTTTGGCATTAATACTTAGGTAAATTTTAGCAAGTTCATTTAATTTTGTTTATTAAATTTCATTATGAAATGTAAGAATAACTAAATTAGTAGAATGAGTATGGTGAAGATTTAGGGTCAGAGTGTTGATGATATGTGCACTATTCCTGTAGACCCCTATTTATTTACATCATCGAGTCCATAGGTATGTAACCAGTATTAAAGAAATAATTATTACATGTGAATAGTTAAACCTTATATGAATGATTATCTCATAGCACACTTTGGATGTCAAACAGATTAGTGGTGGACCTTTGACATTGAAACCTCGCTCTTTTCATCATTGAACAACTTTCACTCAAGTAACCTTTATTCATTAATGGTGTTGTAAAACAATGTTAATTAGTTTTGGTAATTGAACAACATTTGTTGAACTTGGCTGATCCCACAAAGCTAGTTTACAATTTCTGGGAGGAACTAATTTTTGCTGAAATCACATATTTTTAGAAAATATAATGATTTAAGCCTTAAAAGGTTCCATTTAAAGAATTTCAATTGAAGATGGTTTGATCAAACTACCTTAAATCAAACCCCCTTGGATAGAACCCTGCTAGTTTTAAACCATACCTATAAGAGAGTCTCCTTTACACCTATCAAAATTGGGATAAAAAGCCACTTTTGATTTACCTTTTGGGGGATCAAATAAATTCATTAAAAAATTATTTTTTTGCAAGTATGTAGTCCTTATTATAAGCTTCCCAAAAAGTATAATTTTAAATAAATTTAATTTTATTATTATATTTATTTTTTAGTTCTCGTGAATGTAGGTTTTTCACCAAAAATCAAGCTCTCTATTCTACCGCGTGGAAAAATAGCTTGATTATTAAAAAAAAAGAGTAAAAATATTAGTGCAGGATATTGAAGTCCTTGATCCAAAAAGAAAATTGAATTTTGATACATATAAAAAAAGTTACACGTTATGCAGTCCGCCTATGTTTGAATTGTAATTGGTTTGACATCAAAACTTGATTAAGAAAAAAATATTCAATTAAAACTATCTAACCAGAGTGAAAGCACTAGATATCGAGTGAAATCTAAATTTGAAAGAATTAGATTTTATCCTTTACATGGAAAAAGTTATCGTTATCACGGTGAGCATCACTTTTAAAAATATTGTTTTCTTAAAAAGCCTTAGTTTTGAGGAGATGGAAAAAGAAGTGCAATTTGATTCCAAAATTTAAAAAAATATATTTAGAATCTATAGACAAAATTTCACGAAACTCTAGTTTGCATCATCTTCAAATTCCTCACGGTTTAGCCACTATAGGTGCCCGAAAGTGAAGATTTAGTTAAAAAAAATTATTTTAGTGTCCAGTTTGGCCAAAAATTATTTCATTTTTAGATGCTAAGATCAGATAGTCCTACCAATGTTTGTGGCACAATGGACCATAGAGTTGTTGTAGCAGTAGCAAGTTCTCATATTTTTACAAAGGTGTGTGGTAGATTAGTAAATTTTACATTATATTTTCTCTTTAATTGTTCTATTATTGAAAATTTTAAGGATATTCATATGTAGTTTAATTGCTATCTTGATACTTGCTACAGGGGCTTGTCACTCTAGATCGTGAACTTGCCGTTGTTGTGGATGAGTATGTTGATTATTTGTTTGAGGTAAGTGATTATTCTATTATATGTCATTCCACAATTCAATTTTTATATATTAATCTGTGTACTTTTTATTGTACCAGTTGGAACTCCAAAGAACTGAAGAGAGGAGGACGAGTGAGCACATTTGAAAGGAAACAACATCACATGCATCTCCATCCAACTGACAGTTGAAGGTAGCTCACGATCTATTTTCTTCCCCTAGTGGGAAATGACTATGTATTACGGTCCTTTGTTGCATTCCTACATGACATTTTTTAACATATTTTTTGTACTAAAAAGGTTACAATGACTAGAAAAGTGAAAATATTGAACAAGAAACCACTCTCATACATCTGTGTTTAGACTTAAACTATTTTTCATGCAAAATCTAAATAAAAAAAAAAAAGGTTAGAATTACTAGAAAAATGGAAAAATTGAACTAGAAACTAGTCCCACACCCATGTTTAGACTTGCTCTTTTCCATGCCAAATCTAAACAAAACAAAATGTTAGGATTACTAGAAAGTTGAAAACATTAACAATGAATTGGCTTTGACCTAAGTTCATAAAAAAATTCAACATATGAAGACCTTCACAAATGGATATCACAATTATTTTCTAATAGTATTTCAAAATCTATAAGACATTCAATTTATTGGAGATCTTTACACAATGTGAGAATTGAGATACGTATGTTGATTCCTTTTATAGAGATAATTGGATTGCATAGATATTGACATCTCAAGTACTTTATTTTTAGGGGTAAGTTTAAGATTCTACATATTATTCTATATATATTACCATTAGCATAACCATTGCACCTCCTTCTAGTGCAAGTGCTAGTATTTATGAATGAAGAGAAAATATAATTTGTTATAGTATTTTTTAGTTTTATTGGATAAAATTTATTAATAAAACAATTAATTTAAATAGTTAACTAAAGTTAACTAAATATATTAGAATCATAAATATTACTTTGGTAAAATTAAATATAAAGCATGAAAGTTATTTACCTATGGAAATTATGATGAAGAATTAAATTTAGTATTGTATAATTAGAGTTGTTCATTACATAAATTTGTATGTTCTTGGAGTATCTCAAATCTTGTGTAGTCTTAAAATTTAATGTAAGTTGATTTGAGAAATTTGAGTTACTTCTATAGTCCATTTATCAAATGGCTACATTTTTAAAGTTTTAAGTTGAATGATCAATTGTTACCACACAAAGCCATATTGGTGTAATTGTTTTAAGGCAAGGAATATCTAAGAAAGACATAAGCCTAGCACCAAGTGTCTAAGGGAAGAACCATGGATTATTAAGGTATGGCAACCAAGATTTTTTGGTGCCATAATACTAATAGAAAGGGCCGCCACTATGTGTGGCACCATTCATTGTCAATGCAGCCAACAAAGCATGCAAGATGTGACTAACAAGAGATATAGTAGTTTACTCGATAATTGAACATTATTTGACACTTTTTAAATTGCCCAATTTATATTTTGTCTCTATACTCTCTTTTTTATGTTTGAACATTGGCTTTTGATCACCAAATAGCCATAACTCAAATGATATCTTATAAACTATGTGGTGAATGGATATTAGATTTTCATCTTGATTCACTAGTGGTAAATAAGTGTAAGTCTCAACTAAATAAATGAAGTAATCAACTTGCTTTTAACTTTTTCCATTTATCTATTTGGATAACTTCCTATTGGTCTAATGCTAAGCATCAAGAATTCTTTGGCATAAGAGCAAAAACATTGGTTCCTGCATGGGTCCACTTCATTGAGATTATAAAGATTTTATATTATTAATGCTTATTTAAGATTACAAATCTAAGGACAAGAGAATGTGACAAAAGGAACAAAGCCGGCTAACAAACAAACGTTAATTCCAATTAGGACCTATGAAGTTTACAAAGGATGAATTACAAATGCAATGGTTAAACCAAGTTGATGCAGATTAAAGCAAAGATGTGTTACGTTACTTGTGGTTGTTACTGGCCATTTCGCAAACTCAAGAAGAAGAAATCTGGCAAAACTAAGCAGAGCAGCATGAACGCAAAGAAGAAAAAGTATTGGTGGGTTGTGTAGTAAAAATTACAATTTGATAGTTGAAAGATTTATTAATTTCTTCTCTGGTTCATATTTCTTGAACAGAGGTTTGTCTTAACAGATGACCCACAAATTTCTGATAGACAAGCTTGTGGAAAACATTTTTTATGTTATTGATCGTCTGGTTATGGATCCAATGGGATTCTTTGTTATTTGCTGCTTCTGTTAAATGATTTAAAGCTATGAATACAACTATTATTTGTTAATTGCTTCTTGTGCTATGTCATCTCACATGAGTTGATACAGTACAATCTTTTTCTTACGAGTTCTTTACTGAAAATCATGGTTTAATTTTGATGTAAACTCAAATTTACAAATATTTGTCTCTGAGTTCTTTATAATAGGTTAGCAAAATGTTTTGTTTAGTATCTTACAAAGAAAGATTATAGTGTGATTACTGGATGGAGATAATTTTTAACATTCTTATATTTGGTTTTTGGTCAAATTGGGTCTATCTGCCCCTCCCAAAAAGATTTGGTAATTGCCATGGTGTTTCTCATTTATTTCATTACAGTTATGCTACTTAATATGGAAGAATTATAGGTTTTCTCTTACGGAGAATTTTCCTCCCCCATATTCGTAGATTGAAAAAAGTCCATTCGCCTTCTACAGGAAATTAAATTTTCTTTGAAGCTTAGTTTAGGTCAATAAAACCTATACATATAGGTCTAAATAATTTAGAGCAATTAATGATATTAATTAGGTTTGAATATTTAAACAAGTTTAATTTTAAATTAAGAAATTAAATATGAAGGAGGGTGGTATTTGATTTTATAATAAGATTCAAATGAATATTCTAAATTTGCGATGTTTTAAATTGAGAGTAATTAATAACAGTTTGTTATACATCTTTGAATCAAAATATTATGTTTGTTTTGTGTAAGGATTCACACGTCAATGATCATAGATTTATCATGTACTTGTGAAATCTACAAACTTCTGTTTGTTTGATTCCTCTCAGATTATTTTTTTTGTCTTCTTGATATTTGATGGTTGGTAGTATTTATAAATACTTTGATAAGACTATTGTATGCCAAAAAGGGGCATATTCTCCTTGATCAACTTGTGAAAATGTCTGTACAAAGTACAAAACAAAACTCTTCATATATGAATATCCTCCTAGTAATGCTTGTGTAGATCTAATTTCCTTTTAGTGTGCAAATTGAAGTGTACATATTGCAAATGATATTGTTGCAAATATAGCTCTCAAATCCTAGATTTTAAAGTTAGAAATAAATTGAAGCTACTAAAAACCCAAATTATAAAATAGAAACAATGAAGTTATTCTACCAAATAATACTAAAACTAAATTAGATTATTATAATTAGTTTCCACAAAGAGATATGCAAATGCTCAAGAACTAAAATAGTATCAAGAAAGCTCATAATAGCATGGATGAAAACAAGATAAAGGAGTGATTACATATGTAGAAAAGAGAGGAGGAAAATTAACTAATGACAAAAGTAATTCCCACAACCCAAAAATAGTAAAGAGTTACACTCATGAAAGATGCCATCTACCCTTATAATGACCCACTCACTAAAACTAAGCAAGATAAATAAATATATAGGAACACATAATAATATCCAATAAAAGGAAATAGAAAACTAAGATTGACATCCCCCTGAAGCGCAACTTAGATGGTTAAAAAATTGACCTTGACAAACCAAATTTGATAAGGTATCCATATACAAAATGATCCCCCTAATAGAATAATCCCTATACTTAATAAGAGTGATAGAAACCCACAAATAGAGGGAGAAAAGACCCCCAAAAAGTAGAGAAGAAAAGGAAGAACTAAGTTCCCCCAAAGAAGTAGCCTCTCACATCCCTTGTAAAGCTCATAAATTAAAAATATATTTTTTCTAAAGCCTGGTTTGATGAGGATTTCACCAATATACTTGGAATTTGGGTGGTATCCAAGGTTAATGACTTATCTATGTGTAAGATCCTAATTTTAATACATATACACCTTGATATGTTTGGCTTGTTGATGATGGATTGGGTTCCAAGAGATCAAGATAATACTCTAAGTATTATAAAATATTATAAATGGTCATCTGAACTTGATACCAAACTTAGTTAGAATGTGCTTATGCCAAATGACCTTAGTAGCAGTTCAATAATAACCCCATGATATATGGCCTTAGTGGAATATAGACCAATAGTATATTATTTCTTACTCAACCAACATATAGGACCCAAACGAAGAAGAAGTAGTAACTTGTGTTAGATGCATGCAGGGCAACTAAGAGGGGGAGTGAATCAGATGTATACTTTAGAACATCAAAAACCCTCTTTAACATTCAGATCTGAATTACCCCTTAAACCCTTAACAACCATTAAACCCATAACAACCATTAAACCCTTAACATGCATTAACAGAAAGTAAATATGTAAAACAATAATGCAAACACATCCAAACACATAAGAACACTAGATTTACGTGGAAAACCCAAGAAGGGAAAGACCACAGTGAGGATTATCTCACTAATATATGAATTACACCACTGAATACAATAAGGCTCATTGCCAAGGGCTCACTTCCCAGAATGATAAAGAAAGGCTCACTATCGGTGGCTCATTGCCAAAGGACTCACTATCTAGAAGAAAGAAGAATAGAAGAAGGGGTAGCTCACTACCAATTTGAACTAGTAACAATGCATCTCTCATAGGCTAAAAGTATATTTCCACTGAAGCATAAACAACTCATCAAATAGACTAAAATGTAGACACCTTCTTCTCACTACATCAAGAAGTCATAGGTATTAAGGCTCGCACTTAGATCATTAAACTTGATCACATTCACATGTTTCGCATCTCACTCTCTACTCTTAATCCACCCAATAATTCTCCTTGCATTTATACCCTTTGTAACCTAAAACAATCTCAATTAGGTTGACCTTAAGGAAACATATACACCTCAACTATGCAACATCAAATAGGTCAACACCAAACACTTCCACAATATAAAGAAGTGAAGCCAAACCATGCCACTTCTTAACTAGGACCCAAATCTACACTGACATGCTTCTCAACACTTCCTCAAACAAAAATTATCCTCCACAATTAATGCTAGCACACTAGGTCAGCCAAACCTACACTAACACTAACAAGTGACTCCAAACACACCTCTCAAGGTCTGAAAACATCTCATGGACCACATAGAAATATTCCAAAATATTCATGCAACATCTCATAACATTCCATATCATCATACTATTCACCACAACTACTGCAACCATCTGAAACTCAAGAACACCTTCATTCTATGCAACTAGACATAATGGAATAGACATCCAACACACCAAAAAACTATGTGGAACAACTCAGTACCTAAAAATTCAATGGAAGGTAGATACTAACAATATAAGCACGTTCCCATATCTGCAACACTAGAACCTTCACTGCGGAGCAATCTCATTTCTCCCAGACACCTTGTTTCACCAAACAAACATACTAGATCAAACACATTTTCCACTATAGTATGATCCATAACCTAAAACTCTAGATATGACACATCTAAACACCTATGATCATCATTTCTGAACTGCATAAGCATATATCTTCAATCATGAATAAATGTGGAGCAAAACACTAAACACCACTCTATCACACTAAACTCTCTTTTTTTCAAATTTTCTCAGAAGCACTTGGAAACCAAGTCAACTAACTTCATCAACAGCATTACTAACATTTTTGCAACACATCTACAACATCTGCAATATGCAACACTTTACAACTACAACAATCTCCCCAAACACAAGTTAGGCCAACAACCTCTGCAACTATACTAAAGTAGGACATCAATGACAACACTAGCATGTGTTGACATCAATACCAACACTTCCAAGCACATCACCAATACCAATAGTATCCCAACACTCTATTTATACAAGGAGTTGGCACCAATGACAACACCCAAGCAACTTACAAACAAATCAAGCTTCCAACATCTCCAAACTTCCAACAATCTCCCCTTTGTCATTGATGGAAACACTTGCTTTCTAAAAAACCATCAAAAATAAAAGCAACCAAGAACGATACTAAAATAAGCAGTACTCCCCCTGACCGGAACAACTCTTTACTCTTCATCCTCTCTCTTCACAAACTTCTCCTGCAACACCTGCATTCTAGATCACTCTCCTCCTTTGATCCTCAGATAATATTTTTCCATACTCTCCCCCTATGGTCTTTAGACCATATTCACTTCTGCAACTCTCTCCATTCTTTTTAGATTCTCTCTCCCTATGGTTATTCAACTGATTTAACTCTCTCCCCCTTTGGCATCAATGGAAAAGGGCCAAATCATCATTCTCTCTCCTTTGCACTTTCTTTTATGTATTGAATTCTTTTTCTCTCCCCCTTTGACAACATTCAAAGGGAAATACCTACATACACCTCTTGTAACACCAACAAGTAACCACACTCACTCTTTACTGCACACTCTAGCAACCACTCCTACCTGCTCCCCCCTAAGAGGTAGCCTTCAATATCTATCTAGGACCAAGATTGTATCTTGAAATGCTTCTCAGACAGATGCACACATTTATGCATCTAGTTGAAAGAAGCAAGGGCAATAACCTCTAACTTCTCCCAGAGATACTCAAAAGTATCTTTTGGAAGAGCCTTTGTGAAAATATCAACAACTTGATCTTTAGTAGGCACATACTCCAACTTCACCTCGTTCCCTGCAACTTTCTCTTTCAAGAAGTTATACTAGATTGAGATATGTTTTTTATTAGATTCTTTGAAATATTGATTGCACTTGTATTGTCACACATGATAGAAAAAGGTTCACCATATGAAACTTTGATATCCTTCATTGTTTTCTTCATCCACAACACCTATGTATACCATGATGTTGCTGCAATATATTCTTCTTCTATAGTAGATAATGAAACTAAATCTTTCTTCTTACTTAGCCATGAAACTAAACTACTTCCAAGAAAGAAAGCACCACCACTTGTACTTTTCATGGCATCTGCACATCTAGCCCAATCTGCCTTAGGATATCATAAACCATAATCTAGAGTTCCCTTCAAATATCTAAATATCCTCTTCATTGTTGCAACATGATCTTCTCTGGGATCTTGAAATCTAGCCACAAGACAAACTAAATGCATGATATTCAGTCTAGTAATAGTAAGGTACAACATTCCACCAATCATTGATATATACTTGCTCTAATCTGTCTTAGGAGATTCACCATTCTTTCTCAACTTACAACCAGTAAACATAGGAGTAAAACCCATATTATATTCATCCATTCCAAACTTCTTCAACATTTCCTTAACATACTGATATTGTGATATAAATATACCTTTCTTTGATTGACTAATCTGCAAACCAAGGAAGAAATTCATCTCCCCACACATTGACATCCCATATTCTTTTTACATTTCCTTTGTAAATCTTTTGCACATACCTTCATTTCCTTCAAAGATTATGTCATCAACATATACTACCACAATTAGGATTTTTTCTCCAACTTTGAAATACAGATTGCTATTTGCAGTACCTTTTCTGAATCTTTGCTAGAACAAGTACTTATCTAACCTTGTATACCAAGCAATAGGATCTTTGTTCAATCCATACAATGCTTTCTTCAATTTGCACACTATATTTATATCTTCTGACAACTAAAATCCTCTTGGTTTTTCAATGTATACTTATTCTTCCAGTTCACCATTCAATAATGTAGGCTTCACGTCCATTTGATATACTTTGAAATTCTTATGTGCTGCAAAAGATAAAAACATACTGATAGCTTCCATCCTTCCAACAAGAGCAAAATTTTCCTCAAAGTCTATACCTTCAACCTGTGAGTAACCCTTACACACAAGTCTAGCCTTTTTCCTAACAATTTTTCCATCTTCATTTAGCTTGTTCCATAATACCCACGTAGTACCAATCGCATTCTCATTTGTGTGTCTTGGGACCAATTCCCAATTTAGATTCTTCTTTATATGTTCTAACTCTCCCTTCATTGCTTTGATCCAATTCTCATCTTTGCATGCCTCAGTCACTAGTTTTAGTTCCACCTCATAAATTAAACATAAATTTACTTGTTCCTCTGCTATAGTAGTTTTTCTTCTTGTCAGGACACCTTTTCTCTTATCTTCAATGATCTGATCTTCTAAATTATTCTTCTGCACATACTTAGGAGTCTTAAGATTCTTTTCTGGAGCTTCTTCCTCTTCAACTATCAACTCTTTTCCTTTGTCTTCAACATTTTCTTCTTCACTACAAGGGGATTCATCTGATTCATATTCTTCTATCAATACTGAAGTTTGATGTGGTTCTTCATCTACTTTAACACTTGCACTCTCAACAATATTCTTCAACCTTTTATTGCAACACAGGTTGGCCTTACTTCTTGTAGAGTATCCAAGGAAGATTCCTTCATCAGATCTTACATCAAACTCTCCTAAGTTTTCTTCATATTTTCTAATGTGGCATTTTCTTCCAAAACCTCTAAAATATTTTAGAATAGGAGGTTTACCATATCATAACTTATAGGCAGTATTTAATAGTTTTCTCTTTCTTAACCTCTGTTAAGAATGTAGACTACGATATGAGTTTCTTCTCTGTAATAGACATCCAAAAGATTAGCTTCCTTCATCATTGTCCAAGCTACTTCCTAAACTTTTATGTTTTTCCTTTCCACAACTCCATTCTACTAAGGAGTTCTATGGGTAGATAAATACCTTATTATTCCATGATCTTCACAAAAACTGTTAAACGCATTTGAAGTAAACTCGCCACCTCTATCAGATCTAAAACATTTTTTTTTCATTCTCAACCATAGCCTTAAATGCTTAAACTTATCTAGAGCTTCTGATTTTTCTTTGAGAAATGTAACCCAAGCCATTCTAAAATAACCATCAATTAATAACATGAAATACCTATCACTAGATGAGCTTCTAATTCCGGTAGGTCTACATAGATCTATATGCACTAACTCCAAGGGACATGTGGTAGAATATTCCCTTGTCTTGAATCTTGTCTTTGTTTTCTTTCCCACTTGACATTCTTTGCATATTGCATTGATAAGCTTTGTAATCTTTGAAAAAATTCTCACAGCATCAATAGAAATTATCCTCACTAAGCTATCAAAATTAATGTGACCCATTCTTCAATGCCACAACCAACTTTCATTAGTTTGAGACATAAAGCACTTTACACCACTACCTTTGAGTTGATAGACATTACCTCTTGTCCTTGTTCCAATAGCGACCAAATTACCAGAGCTTCCTTTTCTAATTTCACAGCCACCATTCTAAAATAAAAAGTTATATCCTTTGCTACACATTTGTCCTACACTTAGAAGATTATGTCAGAGACCCTTGACATAAAGAACATCGTCTGTATTATGCTTGTTATCAAAACTAATTGAACCTTTTCCAAAGATCTTAGCAGATGTATCATCACCAAACATAACAAGACCACCATCATACTTTTCAAGCTTAACAAACTTACTCTTATCACCTGTCATATGATTTGACCAGATCCATTGTCAATTATCTAGTAATTCTTCTCCTCTCTAGCATGAAAAGCAGTCAACATAGTTCCTTCAATGTTATGAATTTTTTCTTAAGCATTTTCCTTCACACATCTTTCAATATTTGTAGAGTTAGTTCCAACATTTAAATCCATGAACAAGAATTCATCACTTCCTTCATCTGGATAATTTGATTCTTCATCATCAAATACACCATTATTCTTTTCAACATAATAACTCTACTTGAAAAATTTACCCTTATGATCCTTTTTTTTTTCATCAGTAACTTTGATTGGATATTTAGATGCATAATGACCTATCTTTACACAATTGAAACATTTGAAAGGTAGCTTACCTCTGTATTTTCTAGTAACCTTTTTCAATCTCACAAATTTTTCTTCCACCTCATCAAGATCATCTGGATCTAACCCATCATCCTTTTCCACTTTACAAACTTTGAAAGTGGATTCTTTGTTTGTAGCATCTTGACCAAACTCTTTCATTTAAAAAAAAGTTAAAGCACCAGACATCTAATCTCTAGAATAATTATCCAAATTTTGAGCTTCCTCAATAGTAGAAACTTTAGAACTATAAGCTTTAGGTAGAGTTCTTAATACCTTTTTCACAACTTCGCTTTCATCCAACTTTCCACCAAGACCATTGATGGCATTAACAATTTCATCAACTCTGAGCATGTAGGCAGTAATATCTTCATCTTCAAACATCCTTAGGGTTTCAAATTTGGCTTTCTAGTTTTGCATCTTTGTTTGTTTTACCTTGTCACCTCCTTCATAGATTCCTTCCAGCTTTGTCCAAATCTCTTTAGCAAACTTTAGACTTATCACCTTTCCAAGTTCAGAATCAGAAAGACCACTCAAGATTGCATTCCCTTCTTTGCCATTATTTTCATAACCCTTGATCTCATCATCACTTGTCAGACCATTTGCAAGCATATTATAACCTTTTTCAATAGACTGCCAAACTCCATCCAAGAGAAACCATAAAGGACTCCATCCTAGCTTTCTAGTAGGTAAAAAAAATTTCATCAAACAAAGGAGCTTTGACACCTTTCCTATGTGTCATCTGGATCTACCTCAAGTGATTAAGCTTCTTCCTAGGAACCACAGCTCTGATACCAATTGTTAGATGAACAGGACAACTAAGAGGGGGTGAATTAGTTCTATTATGCCAACAAATATTTTATTGTTTATATAGGGGAGGAAGATATAGAAGCCTCTATAATTCTTACCTCTTGTTCATCATCTCTATCACTAGGCTAGACCCTCTCTAGTGGAGGTAGTGCTTATTTTTCTCTCTTCCTTAAAGATGGAGTCATGGAGCTTTCTTGTGAGCTCTATGGTTTCTTTTTATAATTCTTACCTCTTGTTCATCATCTCTATCACTAGGCTAGACCCTCTCTATTGGAGGTAGTGCTTTTTTTCTCTCTTCCTCAAAGATGGAGTCATGGAGCTTTCTTGTGAGCTCTATGGTTTCTTTTTACATACTTCTTTCTTCGACTTGTTCATCATCCATTATGATATCTACCTATGTTTTGTCTAGAGCTCTCTTTCTTGTGCTTGTGCTAGTTGCTCCTTCTGTTTTATAGGTAGGTCAAGGTCACCTCTTCAATTTCTCTCTCTTATTTCTTCTTCCATTTTCAAGGATTTTTCTCTTTTCCTTGAGTGCAGAAATTATTGGTTCCAAGAAGACTTCAATGTCTTCCTCTAAGGTCTTATTATACTTTCTGATATATTTGATCAAGCATCTAATTATCCTTTCTTTGTTCTCATCACTGACTTCTCTATAAATTTTTAGTACTTGCGGTAGAATACCATGATGAATAATGGAATTTGTAGTTGTAGGGCATGTGCAGGATCGTCATGGAAAAAACAGACCCTTAAGTGGTAAAAAATTCAGAAAAATCAGAGTTAGGCAACTTGACATAAAAATTTGAATAAGTTATCTATATTATTTCAAAAATATGTAAGAATAGAATTTGTAGCAAATTTAATGTAGTTTCTAAACTACTAGGTTTATTTAAAAAAATAAAATCTATTTGGTGAAAATTTGAAATTTCAATGTAGTAGTACTTCAATTTCAAAGGAAAAAATAAGAAGGTGTTTGTGACCACCCTAACCACAATAAAATGATAATATTTTTTTATAATATTTTAGATATAAGTAGAGGACTCATGTCCCAATGTGATGCATATTTTTTTGTAAATTTTTTCCAAGTAAATAATTAATTATGAATTTTTTATTACAACTTTTAAAAAATATAAAAACTTGTATGTCTACCACCTTAACTTGGTCAAAACTTCATGAAATTCAATATATATTTTTTAATCCTATAGCATGTGAAGAATAGAATGTGACACATGTTTTGGATTAAAAAAATGTGATACTGTTTGAAAGCTATAGATGTTTTTCAATTAGCCTATCAATCATGACTTTAGTCGTAATTCAAATAGAAAATGAATAATAATAATTTATTAAATTCAAAGTAAAGCATAATTTATATTGGTGGAAAGATGAGAATCTCCTTTAAAACCCTTTTTGTTTCATCAATTTTGGGTAAAATAAAGTCATCAGCCACATGGGCCATCATATCACTTACATATCGCCACTTTTTGGCCCATCATGATCCTGCACATACCCTGTACTAACATCAATTGCTAGGGTTTCTTGTTTTAGAAATTATTCTTATGAGATTTCTATAGTTTTTGCATTTTTTCTTCTGACTTAGAGGATTTTGAACCTCTTCAATTTCGTATCCCTCCTCCTCTTTGGCAATTTGAATTATTTTACTTTTCACCGATTGTTTTCTTTTTGCAATTTTCTTTCATTTCTCTACACCCATTTGTAGTATGGTCTTTGAGACCTCATGTACCTATAGAGTATAAATTTTCTATGAACATGAAGTAGGCCCTTAAAATTATGTACTAGTTTCCTCATGTAATCTCCCAAAACTTCTTTTATTTGGTGTTATTGTTTATGGGAGTGGTCTGAAAGAACAAGGTTGTAATGACCCTTTTGGTGGGATTCCCCACTATCTATGCAACTATTCCTTATTCTTTTTTGGTTTTTCCTCCATATTTTTCTTGTGTAAATTGTCCATAATTTCCCTCTATGTCCTAAATCTCTCTGCATTAGGTTCCTTTAGTTTGCTTAGTATTTTTGTTCCTCTACTTCTTTTTGTGTCACCTCATATGGGAGCTTGGGTATCTAATATATTCTTGGTTCCACTACCTCCATGTATGTATAATCCTTGTCAACCAAGAAATTTATGTTTCTTATGTATTTTTTTATGAATCATAAGGGATTCGTTCTCTCACCTACCAATTTTGTGAATACTTTTAAAAAACCCCAACAGGAAGTGGTATGTCTCCTAGTCTTTTAATTGCAATGTATGGTGTTTTATTTGTGCCACTATTGTTAAGTTTTCTTACAATGATTTCCCTTTGAATATGGGAAATTCATTGAAAAAATAGGAAACTAAGAAAATGATTAGTGTACCATACCAAAAGTTATACCAAGATGTCTTTATCTTCTAGATATTCTCCATTAACTTCTCCCTTATCACTTCACATAGGTCAAAATATTTCCCTTCCACAACCATGATATGTAGTACAGATAGTTGTTATTGTGGCTCAGTCTTCTCATTTTTCATAGTAGACTTTGTAAGAAATGCCCATGGTGGTGTACCACACTGTAGGGTTTTTTGTTGCCTTTAAACTCATGTTATGTCCATTAGGTGTGGCACAATTCAACTTAGTTACTTGATCATTTTTTATAGGTTTCTTTGTTGATATATCCCCTACTATACTTAACCCTATTATGCCATGGATGGCTTCCTTTGTGGGTTTGTTCAGGTAAATGAATTCATCATGCACCCTACTCAAAATTATTCTTACCCAATCATGTTCATCATAGAAAGTGAGGTAATCCTTCCATATATCCAAGTTTTTCCATCCTACATCCTAGAATTCTTTTTGATATGCACTCTGGTCCGAGGTAAGTAATGTCAAGTGTAGCTCTTCAAATTTGGTATGATTAATTTTTGCTATTGGATCATGGATATACTTTCTCACATATTTTATATACACCACATCTATTAGTATATTGGAAAATTTCCCATCTTTTTCCACCTCCATTGCCTTAAAGGGATACTTCTTATACTTTGTGAATGGTTTCTCAGAGATATCTATGAGAATTTATGTGGTCATCTTGTATTTTTAGATTGATGAGGTTTCTACAATGTAGAGCTTAGTTTATAGTTAGCTAGAGTGTTCAAGTTCAAAGTGAAAAATGAGTGAGTGAGCTAGGTCTTAAATAGGGTTATGCTTATCCAATTTTGCATTAATTATTTTTCCTATTAGGTTTTATGAGATTTTATAGTTGTTTCCCACCTTTACAATTAACAGTATGATTTTTTCATTTTATTGTCTTATAATACATAATGTACAAGGTATCAATATTTTCATTTATGTTCTCCATCCTCTTAGTTGGTGATAATGCTTAAGTCTTGCTCCATTCGCATATCTTGTTATATTATTTGCATGCATTTTTCTTAGTCTCACTATTTTGTATTTCGTAATCTCATGTATATAGTAAGGTCCTAGCCACCTTTCAGTTTTCCTTTATTTTTCAAAATTGATGTCATATGATAGGACTATATCACCTACTTTAAAAAATTTAAGCTAGAGGTTTCTTTCATGCCATTTTTGTTGTCTTTTTCATTCTAACTACTAGTTATACAGGGCTATAATCCTATTTTCATCTCTCCAATTATTATATCCTTTATGCCAATGATCCATCATCATCCAACTGCAAGGTAAGTGTGATACATAGATTAGGGATTATAAAGTTCTTAGGAATTGTGGCATTAGTCCCATAGACCATCCAAAATAATATGAATTTACCAGTTCTTTTATAAGATGTGTCGTAAGCCTATAGTACCATAGGTACCTTTATGTCCCAGTTTGATCTATTTCCATCACAAATTTTAGTTAATGTTGTTCCAATTATTTTGTTTAATGCTCCACTTGCACATTTTCTTGAGAATGGTATGGAGATATTTTATTATGTGTAATCATAAAGTTTTGTAATAATTTTGCAATCATTTTATTTATAAAGTGTTTGCCTTGATCACTTATGATACCTAAAAGACAACCATATATTGTGATTATATTTTCATACAAGAACCTTGTGGTAGTCCTTATGGTATAATCCCTTTTAGGTTTTGCTTCTTCCCACTTTGTTAGATATTCTACCCCTGTTGTAATGAATCTTTCTTTTCAATGCTTCATGAGAGGATCAATTAGACCAATAAAGTCTATTGCCCATTTCTCAAAGGGGATTTGTGCTAATATCAATTTCAAATTCATTTCATCTTTTGTGGTAGGTTTTCCTACCCTTTAAAGATATCACAACTCTTTATGTATTTTTTTGCATCCCTATAAAGAGTTGGCCAATAAATTCCATCTAAATTTACTCTTTTTGTTGTCTAGAGTCACTACAATTATGACCTTTGGCTATGCCCTCATGTGCTTCCCTTAATAGTGATTCCCTCTAATTTTCTTATACAATCTTTCTCAAGATTTCATATATTCTTAAGTGATGTAGCTCTCCTTATACCAATGTGTAAGGCATGGAATTTTGCATTAGTGACTGTTTATTTTGCAATGAAATATCTTTAGGGAGTTTTCCAATTGACAGTAGTATAGCAATATCATGTAATTCCTCTAGTACCACATTCACTTTAAATAAATGTGTGCCAAGGAGATCCTTTTGTTGATCCTCTAATTATTCTCTTTTTTCTATCTTGGATAGATAGTCAAGACCCTAGTTATTATTTCTAAGTTTTACCATTATTTTAAAGTCAAACTCCTAGAACAAGAGTATCCATTTGCATATCCAGCCTTGTATGACAAGGGTTTTTAGTTGATAGTTCAATGTTTCATGGTCTATGAAGAAATTAAAAGGGGTATATAGTAAATAATGTTTGAATTTTTGTAATGCATAAACCATGGATATTGCTTATTGTTCTATTGTGGTATAGTTCTTCTATGCTTTTGATAATTTATGTTGGAAATGCAATGGGATGATCATTGTGCCATTTGGGTTGAGCCAACACTACTCATATTTTTATTCCAAATAAATCCACATGATGTACATGAAATGGTATGTTCTTATCCGAAAAAATTAAGATAGGTGCTTCTACAATTGTTTGCTTTAATGTATCAAATACAATTTGAAAATCTTCATTCCACTCAATGTTCTTACCGGATTTATTTTTTAACAATTCCTCCAAGGGTGCAAAAATACCAACATAGCCTCTTTTAAATTTTTGATGATAACTAGTGTATCCCAAGAAGGTTTTAACTTCAATAGCAGTTTTAGGAGGTGATATTGTCATGATTAATGTGACTTTCAGAGGATTTGTGCCATCAATCCTTCTTTACATATTATGTGACCCAATAGTGTTCCAAAGGGTACCACAAACATACATTTCTTTTAAGTTCAATGATATATGCATGATTTTGCACCTATTTAACATCATTCTAAGCACTTTCCATGGTCTTTAACCAATCCATATATTGTCCAATCATCCAGATATACCTCCAAAAAGTTATGGATAAAATCCTTGAATTCATTTATTATGATTATGCTGAATAATGTAGGTGCATTTTTGAAGACAAATGGCATCAAATGTATGCATGTAGGATCCCCATTCTAATGCAAATTCAATTTGAAAATCTTCATTCCACTCAATGTTCTTACCAGATTTATTTTTTAACAATTCCTCCAAGGGTGTAAAAATACCAACATAGCCTCTTATAAATTTGTGATGATAACTAGTGCATTCCAAGAAGGTTTTAACTTCCAAAGAATTTTTAGGAGGTGGTAGTGTCATGATTAATGGGACTTTTAGAGGATCCACCATCAATCTTTCTTTACATATTATGTGACCCAATAGTGTTCCAAAGGGTACCAAAAACATACACTTCTTTAAGTTCAATGATATACATGCTTTTGCACCTATTTAACATCATTCTAAGCACTTTCCATGGTCTTTAACCAATCCATATATTGTCCAATCATCCAGATATACCTCCAAAAAGTTATGGATAAAATCCTTGAATTCATTTATTATGATTATGCTGAATAATGTAGGTGCATTTTTGAAGACAAATGGCATCAAATGTATGCATGTAGGATCCCCATTCTAATGCAAATTCAATTTGAAAATCTTCATTCCACTCAATGTTCTTACCAGATTTATTTTTTAACAATTCCTCCAAGGGTGTAAAAATACCAACATAGCTTCTTATAAATTTGTGATGATAACTAGTGCATTCCAAGAAGGTTTTAACTTCCAAAGAATTTTTAGGAGGTGGTAGTGTCATGATTAATGGGACTTTTAGAGGATCCACCATCAATCTTTCTTTACATATTATGTGACCCAATAGTGTTCCAAAGGGTACCAAAAACATACACTTCTTTAAGTTCAATGATATACATGCTTTTGCACCTATTTAACATCATTCTAAGCACTTTCCATGGTCTTTAACCAATCCATATATTGTCCAATCATCCAGATATACCTCCAAAAAGTTATGGATAAAATCCTTGAATTCATTTATTATGATTATGCTGAATAATGTAGGTGCATTTTTGAAGACAAATGGCATCAAATGTATGCATGTAGGATCCCCATTCTAATGCAAATTCAATTTGAAAATCTTCATTCCACTCAATGTTCTTACCAGATTTATTTTTTAACAATTCCTCCAAGGGTGTAAAAATACCAACATAGCTTCTTATAAATTTGTGATGATAACTAGTGCATTCCAAGAAGGTTTTAACTTCCAAAGAATTTTTAGGAGGTGGTAGTGTCATGATTAATGGGACTTTTAGAGGATCCACCATCAATCTTTCTTTACATATTATGTGACCCAATAGTGTTCCAAAGGGTACCAAAAACATACACTTCTTTAAGTTCAATGATATACATGCTTTTGCACCTATTTAACATCATTCTAAGCACTTTCCATGGTCTTTAACCAATCCATATATCTTCCAATCATCTAGATATACCTCCAAAAATTCATGGATAAAATCCTTGAATTCATTTATTATGATTATGTTGAATAATGTACGTGCATTTTTCAGGATAAATGAAATCATTGTATGCATGTAGGATCCCATTCTAATGCAAATGCAGTTTTGTGTTGGTTATCTTCCCTTATTTTAAATTGGTGATAGTTTTAAAACCCATTAGTAAATGAATATATCTCCTTAAGTTGGCAATTGATTCTAATATTTATTTTGTAAAGGGTGTGGGAAAAGGATTGTGTATACATGATTTATTCAACTCCCTATAATCAACACGTATCCTTACTTCTCATGTCTTTTTATTTTGCAGTACCATGGGACTTATCCATTTAACATATAATTCCTATAGCAAGCATTTTGTATAGTTCTGATTTTATGTTCTTTTTCATATTTGGATTGAGTCTATAGGGCCTTTTCTTTAATGGTTTAACCCCTTCTTTTAGTTTTATTTTCATGAAACCTTCATCTTTTATCCCTTTTAAGTTTATGAATGTTCTAAGAAATAATTCTTTAAACTCTGATAGACTTTCTTCAACTTGTGCTACCAACTTTTCATCCCTATAGTCCCCTATCTTTGCAAGTTTAGGGTCCCCTTATTTAGCAATATTTTCCTATCTAAGATTAATTGGTTGGTTATAGTATTTTTCTTAGATTCAATAGATGATTTTAGTACCATCTCCTCTTGATTCACCTCTATATCCATGTTATATTTACCATCATTTTCTTGTTGTGTTATACATCTCCTTTCATAGCAATTTGTCTCCTTATCCATCCATTCAATATATTTACATATTCCTCCTTTTTGTGGGGGTGGGGAAGTAGGTTGTAGTACAACTACTTCATTTCTTATGTCAGGTTTGAATATTATTTCCTTCATTTTAAGTAGTTTGGTATGTATATGTTAATCATGATTGTAAAAATAAAAGGTATGCAAGAAGTCCATTTGGAGTTCTATCCAAGATTTTTTCTCTCCTCTTCTTTCTTGATTTATATACCAAGTCTAAGCAACCAATGAACTAATGTCCAGTAGGAGAGTTGGATGTATACTCTCTCATCATGTACTCATTTCTTACCTCTCAAGTTTTTATACAAATGTTTAAGTGATCTTGCAGCAAGATGTTACCATCATATTTAGGTATGCCAATATATTCTCCCTCTTCTAGTAAGTATCTTTTTTTAATTAGGATTTTAAATAACTATTATTTGGTAATTGTGTCTTTATGTGTATTGTGCTATCTCACAACATTACAAATGAGTGTGTGCTAGAGTATATCAAGCTTTAGATCCTCAATTTTAAAAATTTATTCTATCTATGCATTATATGTTAAGATGTCCCCTACCCTTGAATACTTTGGTAGTTTGATATGAGAGATTCTGTGTGAGATGTGATTTATTTGACAAGATATTTTAGGTACATGTTTATCAAGTTATCTTGGGTTTCTACAAACTTCCTTTGGTGCATTTTCTTTATCTGTAGTAGAATGCATAGTATTCTCCTGCATCCCCCTTATAATGTATATTCTTCTAAACCCAGCGATTCTCTGGGAGTGAAATTATAGTTCTTATTGCATCCATATATAGAAAACATCCTTGCTATCTATGTTATAGCCACTTCCCCCCACCTCTAATTCTCCTTCTCAATTGGGTTCCTCAAAGGTTTCACTCATAGGGAGTTTTAATATTGTATAAATATTTTTGTTATCAGTCATTGTATTCCTTCACATTTATTTCATATATATAAGATTCATCTTATTTGTTTCCTAGGGATGATGTGGACTATGTTGTTTTCATCTACAAAAGATATTTCTTCCTATAATATACAATCCCATTTGTGTTAACAATCCATCTCGGTCCAAGTTCATTGAATGAATCAAAAAAATTCTTTACTATAACTACCTCAAAGTATACTAAATTTTCTTTACCCCTATGATTCTTACTTCTACATACCTCTAGGTCCCCATAGCTTTCATACCAATACCATCATATAAGCTAATATTATAGGGTGTATGTTCAACTTTAGGTATCCCTAACTATTCACATACCCTTTTAGGGATCATGTTTATGTAATCTCATAAGTCCACCATCACATTTTTTAGCTTCATATGATTAATACTGGTAGTAATCATGATAGGTTTAATTTTCCACTTCTTTTCATTTTTACCTATTATTCTTATTTGTTGTACCTAAAGTTTGTATTTATTCTAGTATTTGCATAACTATTTTAATTTCTCTAGGATATTGTATTATTTTTTTATTTGTATAAGTTGCTATAGTATGAGCACTTCTTGTTCGAAAAATTAATTATTTTTCTTTACTTCTTTATGTTGTTTATTTGTGATTATTTTGTTGGTTTTTTCTATGATATGATCATATGATTTTATTTAGTGGGATGGAATTCTTCTTCATCTTCAATGGTTTCCTCCTTAGTGGTTATGTTAATTTAATTTGTTGTATTATTCCCCTATCTAGTGACCATAGTTTCCTTATTTTTTTATTGTGTTTTTATTTTGTGTTGACTTGATATTATCCTTCTAAACTGCTAGTCTTAGTTGTTTTGGAGTCATACTATTGTACTTTCTAACATCTTCAAGTTATCGCATGATTAGGTTCTTTTGGTACTACCCTCAAGAGTCTTGCTCCTGTAGAGGATTTTAGGCTTTATAATTTATCATTCTTAGAATACATTGATATATTCTTATAATATGTTTGTGCCTTATCATAATTAAAAATATCACATGATCAGTACTTTCATAAAACCCACATTATTTTTTCTTATCACCCCAAAATTTGCTAGAAAAGTGGCCTTATTTTTAGAAGTTAAAGAAAGTGGCATCTACCCTTCTCCTTCTCCCTCTATCTTGGACTCTATCTCCTTTGTATTGGCCTCTATCATCATATTACCCATAACTTTGTTGATTTTGTAAGGATTTTATATTTCTTTGGTTCTTCCACTTTGGCACCTTGTATCCATGGCCCTACAGATATAGTGGCCATTCCACCAATCCTTTCAAGTAATCCATTAATCTTTCATCATTCTAGTTCCATTGGTCTTGTTCCTCCCTTAGTATAAATAGCTTAAATGGGAAATCCTTTGTTCCATGCTCATCCCATTCTCTACAAAGTCCACAATACACTGAATTTATCTTTTTAGGTATTATTTTTAGATCTACCCTTAATGTATTTTCCTTATTTTCTCCTATTTCTTTTAGGAATTTATTTTGTAAATTTTCCTCTCTAGCACAATATATGCACCATATCTTGGGTCATTGTGGAGCAATATCTTGCTTTAATATAATTTATTTTCTTTGTCTCAATTGTTCAACTTCCATCCTTAATCTTTATAATTCTTTATTTTCCTTTTCTCTCATAGTTTTTCTCCAAGATTGGTTTTTTTATGTGGCATGCCAAAGTCACCAAATTTGGATATATATTGAATTTTCTCCAATCTAAGGCTACTCTAATCTCTAGTATAACTCCAGATATAAACCACTCTAATTTATTTTTTTTGGTTAAAGGTTCCTCTAACCTCCTTGTTACTTATTTGAGTCTTTTTTCAAACTCTATAATAGTTTCATCTTCTTTCTACATTAGTTCCCTTAGCTTACTTATCCCTTCAATAGGTAGTTTCGTGGATTCAAAGTTTTTCAGGAATTCTTTCTTTACTACATCCCATTCTTTATCATTTTTTGGATATCCTTTGCAATACCATTTAAAACAATCACTCCATAGGGTACCAAGGAAATCAAAAAGTTTGGTATTATCTTGGGTTATGTTATGTCTTTTCCAAATTTCTTCCAAAACAAAGATAAGTTTCACATCCTTGTTAGTGTCTTTTACAAAAATGGGTAGGTTCCTAGGGTTATTCATCTCTTCTTGTTATTCATGGTTACTATTTGTATCTCCCAAATTAATGTTAAAGTAAGTTCCCCAAGGTTGATTGATTATTTCTCCCAATCCTTCTTTTTAATTTCTCTTGATGATTTGATGGATTTTCTACTTCTTTTTCAAAAATTCTTCTTAAATTTAATGGCATAAAGGGTGACTCCTATTCCAAGGGTTGTATTTGTTCAAAATATATTTTTATCCTTAAAGATTTTCTTTCATTAGTAAATTGCATGTGATTAGTCAATGGCGACACTTCATTATTTATTGTCAAACTCAAAGGATATGATTTATTCTCTTATGTGTATTCTCCTTCTACACGTACTTTCAAAACCCTTCTACTCACCATTTCATCCAAATACTCTACATCAACTATTAAGGGTTGAAGATTATCTATAGGATTAACCATCAGTAACCAATCCTCATCTATTCGTGTTTGAACATTCATCCAATCCAAATAAGTAATGTGTATTTTTTTTATGAATAAAGGTGGTGTCATAATCTTCCTAACTTCTTGTTCCAAGTTCCTTCTAGTTCTTTCATACTTACTAATGTATCCCTCTAAATAATTTATAATTTAATTTATTTTTTCCATATTCAAACTTCTTATCTGTGGTTTCACATTCCTCATTTCCTTGGTTGTACCCACAATGGTGCACTTAGTAGCACCCTTAGTGGCGCACTTATCCTCTTTTCTCATATTTTCTACTAATTCCCTCCTGTCTTGTTCCCTTTCTTCCTTTTTTATCTCTTCCATATTCTTGTGGTACCTTTCTTTTCAATCCTCGATTTGTTTCAATCTTCTTTATTCATCATGCATCTCCATTGCTAATTTATTTCTTTAGATATTCTCTCTTGCCCTTTTGTTATCTCCTTTTGTCATAGGTATTTTTTTATCTAGGTTTCCATTAATCCTTAAATAACCCATGGTTATTTTTATTTTGAACAATCACATCCTTTCAATAAAATTTTTAAATCTATTCCCCCTTCCCATTTATCATCCCTTAAGGGTAGCATCCAAGAGTTTTCTTTGCAAGCTTAAAAAAAAATGTCACTTACTATCAATTTCTTTCTTTTCTTCCTCTACCACTTCTCCTTTTACTCTGTATTTTTCTTCATTGTTCTTTCTAGGTTCTTGGAAATCGAACCAATATTAGCAAGAGAAAGGAGGAAACATAGTCCAGATATTTGAACCCCAATATCCTTTATGTAGTCAGTTTATACCTGATAAGATACAATGAGAGAAAAGAGCAATTGTAGAAGGAAAACTATACTAACATGTATTCATTATTAACTTAACATCAAAAAGAAACATTCATCCACTTATAACACACATATATATCAATCCTTATATCTCTACACATATATTATATTATATCAAATACAAAGGAAAGTCTTAGTATATGCCCTACATATATTTGCATTTCCTATATCTCTCTCCTTACATCTATTAGATACATACATTATCTCTGAAAGGTGGAAATTTTTTTTGCTTCCTCTCTTAGGGTTTAGGACCTAAAAGGGAAATTTTCACTAACTTTCACTCAAGAACAAACCCTTGAGATCTTAATGCAAAAGAGAAAGAGATATTTCAAGAGGGTTGTTCTAGGGGCTTAATATGATCTAATGAGGGGTTCACCGCCAAGTTTAAACTTGGAAAAGATAATGAAATGCAAGCTGAAATGAAAAACCCTAATTGAATGCAAAGTGACACTAAATGACATAGAAAAGTAAATGAAATGAAACAGAAAACTGAAGATAGTAAGGTGTGCACTTGGAAAACTAGAGATGGTTGAATCGAGATCTGAGTCACTGGAAATTCTTCTTTTTTAGTTGACTGGGACTCATTTGCCAAGCTAGGAGAATTACTCATATTTCTAGGAAACTATGAAGGAATAGGAATTTTCCAAAAGGGTATCCAAATCTAGAAAGTCCTAAAAATTGACTAGAATTGGGACGCATTCACCAGAAGTGGTGAATCAGTCCAGTTGGGCTTTTCTGAACCTTCAAAATCTTATCCTACTCTTCTCGGTATGGTTTTTCCTTCCTAATTGGTTTCCAGATCCAAATCTCCAAATTGCAACCTATAGGTCTTCTCCAAGGTTCTCCAAGGCTTGATGACAACTTTGACAACTTTGAATAATTTGCAACTTTTCTCCAATCTTGCTCCTTAGGAAATCTACAACCTAGACCTATAAATCACACACAAAGGAGAGGGGAAAATATTGGGGGGTTAGTGAATAGGGGTTTTCCTTGGGAAAACCCTATTTTGGAAATCAATCCCTGAAATGAAATAAAATAAGAATGGAGAATGATGAATGAACAAATAACAATGTTTCAACTCACAAAACCCTAGCAATAAGGTGCTACAAATATGCTTGTAATGGTTGCAATGGTTGCAATGGATGTAGACTTTGGCTCTTGCTTGAAGGAGATAGATCTTGAGTGTAATGCTTGCATGAATCACAAAATCCTACACCACAAGTGTTAGCTCTAAAACATCATGATGCATGAAATCCTTGACACGATGATTGATGCTTGAATAATGCTCTAAAAGGCTTGAAAATATACTCTTGAAGACACTTGAATGCTCTTGAATACTCTTGTGAACACTTGATTGCTTATTAGATGGATAGGTGAAAATATGAGTGAAAGAACCTTGTATTTATACTCAATTATGCAAGAATTCTCGAAATTACAACACTACAAGTCAATATCAAATCTAGGAGAGTAAAATCCTGCCAAAAAATTGAATTAATTTTAATTTTGGGTCACACGGGACTCATTCGCCCAAGATGGAAAATGAGTCCCATCTGGCATAATGTATGGGACCAAAAATCAAAAAATGCTTAGAAAGGTGTAAAAACAGGTTTGGGACCCAAAAATTTAGGCACAACCCATTCACCCAAGGTGGCAAATGAGTCCCAAATCACTAAATTTGGGCCACACAAGCCATAATCACGTGAATTATGATTGGGTACTGATTGGTGTCAGGGTTATCCTTGAAAAGATGCAATAAATGAGGCTTATGGATGCAAAATAGGGCCAATTAAAGCATAAGAGAGCCCAATTATTAATAAAAAAATCCTAGAAAAGTGTGAAAGTGGGTCACAACACTTTACAACAGTTCAAATAAGGCAAGACTAATGTTTATTTTAATTAAAAAGGGGTTTATTATGTTCTATTAAATAATAAAGCCTTAGAAAAGTGTGAAAGTGTGTTACAACACTTCACAACACTTTAGCAAGGTACAATTTAAATTCATTGGTTCACAAGGGCCCAAGACCTAATGTGAATTTGTCAACCACATTACAACACTAAATTGAGGCAACATGAAGCCCAATTTCACAAGGAGGGCCCAAACGAGTGTGAAAATGTCCCCGACGACATTTTTCGACACTACAATCTCTTAGAGAGATGTCACCCTTATGAGACACCTCTAGCTTGACCTCCCATGTCAGCCTTAGGTTCCGCAAATCATATGTGGTAGGATTTC
The DNA here is from genome assembly GCA_007258455.2 of Sequoia sempervirens. Taxonomy (NCBI): domain Eukaryota; kingdom Viridiplantae; phylum Streptophyta; class Pinopsida; order Cupressales; family Cupressaceae; genus Sequoia; species Sequoia sempervirens. The sequence goes on from VDFB02349312.1 coordinate 27,942, forward strand.
TAGTATTGTTCTATTATCTTGGTAACAAGGAATTAGGAGAATGCAAGAAAAAGAAGGAATGCATCATCAGTACAAATGAAATCGAGTATAAAAAGGATTGGACATTGTTTGGTTGGCTTGATATGGCACATCAACATGTTTACACTTGGAAACTTATTTTGAAATTGTCTCCCCCTAGCTGCATGGATTGCACTCAATTTTGTTGGAGCTACTAAAGGGAATCCCAAGATTGCAATGGGGTTGTGTCTTCAAAAATGAGTATGGCCAACATCTCAATTAATGTATATAATTTTGGTGAAGACACTAACAACATGGTGAAGGCCAAGTCCTTAGACTAGGGATTGAGGACCACTATAAAAATTGGATGGAAAAGGATCCAAGTAGAAGGTGGTTCAAAGTTAGTCATTGATTTTATGTAGGGTAGTAAGTGTAATAGTTAAATTTTGGATAAAATTCTTTTAGAATCTAAGCTTTAGGTTGTAACACTCAACAAAATATCTTATAACCACATAAAAATAATAGGGAACTCCACTACAAATAAATTAAACAAATTTAGAGTGAGATTGAGAGATCGAGATGGTTGTATTCATCAGTGATGGAAGGATAATTTTACTACAAAGGTTTTGGACCTTATCTTCAAGGAAATTAGGGACCCATAGCCTAATAATGAGCATGATGGGAATAATATGAATGATGAGAATTATAAGAATTATGTGATAGGGGCATGCTAGTTTCCATGAGTTAAGGGGGTGTTTTAATGGTGACAAATTATTATAATTAATAAAGTGAATTATGGCAATGGTTGCTATGTGGTATTTATTTTCTTTACGTGACATTCTTCTCGTCTTAGATCTTTTATCTTCTCTTCTTTCAATAGTGTTGTCCCCATGGGAGAGGAAATATAGGGGACAAGCTAGTGATGAGGGATGGCATTAAAGGAAGGTGAGAAAGGAAATTATAGAGATGCAAGGTGTCTAGGGAAGAAATATTGGATGATTTCTTAGCTTCTTTAGAAAAGGAGATTTGATAACTTAACATGTGGCTATGGGTCTTACATATATGGTAGTTGGAAAAATAACTTGATAAGGCTCCATGTGTTGCCATCCATTTGCTTGTAAAAATTTTGTTATTAGATCTTGGGCATACGCATGATTGTATGAAGGTGTTTTTTGTTTCCTATAGTTTAAGTTGCCCTATAATATTATCAAATGTAACCAAGACTATTTTTCTCTATAGTAACATTGAGCATGGTGGGAATTAAAGCAAGGTCTTCTTCAACTACCTCCTAAATAATCTGCATCCTTTGAAGCATTGGCATGTTTGTCTACAATGGGTCATGAGGGAGATTACAAAGTGTTTCAAGGTGTTTCTTCCCTACAAAGCTATTTCCACTAATTTTGACTATTGTTATATCAAAAAGTTGAGGAGGTTGTTAAAGTTAGTCTAGCTAATAAAAACATTTATTTAATAAATATACTATGGTTAATAGGGGCTCACTAAAGCCTACATAAAATATACTCTGGTTATTATAGTTTTTTTTTCCTGGCTTATTCTATGAATTCAAATAATATGATTTATATTTTAGAGGGGGAAGCTATTGCAATTTTCCTCCTCTCTTCTCATGCACGGGTGGGTTTTCGTCTATACTACTAGTTATAGTTTCATATTTTTAAAGAGTGGTAGGCATTAAGTTAGCATATATATGCTTGTGGTTGAAACCTCTTTAGCCTTTTGTAATGATAAATGTATGGAGATACTTGATTTTCATTTTGGTGTATGTCTATTACAATCTCCAGCTGTTGTGGCTCATAGATTTTAACGAGGCTTACTATCAAAAAAATTAATTAAAAGAAAAGAAAGTAACTTTTTGCTAAAATAATGGTCCAATATTGTTTTCAAGATCACAACCTCTAAGTTGGATGTCCTTTTGAGGAGTCATGTCATAGAAAAAACAATGGTAACAGTCAAACGTTTTATAGACTTTTGTTTTAATTTTGTTTGTACACGACTAGGTATCTTCATGGTAAGCTTCAGAACCAAGTCAAGGAACCCACCTGGATGGCGAATAAGGGCAAGAAGAATGTGACAAAAAGAACAAAGCCGGCTGTGATAACACGCTAACAAACAAACACTAATTCCAATCAGTACCTCTGAATTTGATAAAGGATGAACTACAAATGCAAGTGATCAGGTATACCAAGTTGCTGCAGATTAAAGCAAATATGTGTTACGTTAGATGTGGTTGTTACTGGCCAAGTTGCTGCAGACGACAACGTCGTGTAGTAATCGTGACGCCCAAATCTGGCAAAACTACGCAGAGCAACATGAATATGAAGAAGAAAAAGTATTGGTGGGTTGTGTAGTCACAATTACCATTTGATACTTGAAAGATTTATTGAATTCTTCTCTGGTTCATATTTCTTGAACAGAGGTTTGTCTTAACAGATGACCCACAAATTTGTAATAGACAAGCTTGTGGAAAATAATTTTATGTTATTGATCGTCTGATTATGGATCCAATGGGATTATTTGTTATTTGCTTCTTCTGTTAAATGTTTGAAAGCTATGAATACAATTTGGAAATAATGTCTAGTAGATTGTCTTATTAAATAAATTTCGATAGGAGTTCGGCAGATTTTCCAATTGTCGCTGTATTGATTGTATGATATATCGCCTCATTAGAAATTAGATAGTAGAAGACTGAACTACTGTGTTAACCATTATTTATCTACACTCGCGATCTTCTGCTATGTCATCTTACATGGCTTGATTCAGTACAGTTTTTTTTTAAAAATGGGTTTTTTATTGAAAATCCTGGTTTAATTTTTATGTAAACACAAATTTACAAGTATTTGTTTATGAGTTCTCTGTAATATTTTAAGTATCAGTCTGTAAAATGTTTTTGATTAAGTAAACAGGGATTTTGAAAGGGTCTTGATTCTTTTTACAGTACGAAAGATTTAGCAATAAAAACAGCAGGAATTAGTCTGCAAAATGTTTTAGTTATATTTTAAAAAAATAAATTATAGCACGATAATTTTTAGCATGCCTAGATTTTGGTTCTTTCTTAAATGAGTAGCAAGTTAAGCGGATTTGATTTTGGGAGAAATTTCATAGTTAAGCACATTTGAATTGGAATAGTATAAGGATGAGTAACCTTCCAGCAAGTCCAATGTTTGACTTCCCCCTATGAACATCATCTAGATGTAATAAGTGCTAAGTAGACCATTTGTCACTATGAGAGATGGGTTCATGTGAACCACTACTTCTGGAATATGATTCAATAAATTTGATTCAAAAACTACACCATGAAATTCTGATAATAATATTTTAATTTAATATGCTGTGAAAAATACCTCCTACTTATCAATTCTCTCGACTATTCCAGAATTTACATTTCTTAGTTGAAGTGTGATATGTGGGTAATAGCTCATGTGGAATATTACATCAAATCCTGTGCGCAAGGTGCACAGTCACTAAGCAATTTTTATTTCGTTTGTTATCTCATATACATCTGAAGAAACCACATGCTTCGAAAATTGCACATTGAAATCATCCTTTAGAGCGACATCAATGTTAAGGTTGCTTTTGGATTGAACCTCAAAATGCCTACCTTACTTAGCCTTTGTCTATGAGCCATACCTAGCTTACGCAATTCAATAGCAATCGGGTGCCTAAATACCCTTGGATGAAAAAACCATAGTTTGAAATGCTACCAATATAATCTGAAGTCATGTAGTTTGAAATATAAAATTCAACCAAAATTATGAAGGTTCACATCAATATGGATGATGTTGATTTCATTAATTATACCATTACTTCTGTTTTTTTCATCCTTTTATCTCTAGAATGTCAGGGCATCACAAGATTCAAAGCCCCGAGGAATTATACGTGAAAATACTGTAGGCTATTAAATTTTAAGTATAGATTGTACGAAAGACAAGCAAAACACTTGATTTGCTGTAATTATCTTTTATGACAGCAAAAACCTTGTGCTTTCACAAAGATACACTTGTAAACAGTATGTCTAATCTTCCATTATCAAAATGATTGATAAAAGAGTTAATTTGATTACAATATGAGCTTACCTAAATAGGCAAGTAGATGAAGGTAGTCATGTGAAACGCAATGACTGATTAACCCTTCAAAGATTGAACACTTGTTAACTCACATGACATGTTGTGTAGTGAGTGGCAAGTGATCGTGAAATAGGTGTAGAGGTGTCTCACAAAGTGAGAACATTTGTCTCGACCACATAAGGTGAGACAAACCTCTAAATATCGTCTAAATAAGCTAAGTGTAGTGTGAATAGGAATCTACTAAGTAGGCTAATAGCTAACTAGTTTGACAATACCTCTTTTCACACTAAAAACTTCTCCCTCTAGCATTTTTAAATGGTTTTCTAGATTATGACAATGGTTACAATGTATTTAGATACAAGATGGGTATTTTCTTGAAATGATCATTATAGCTAATATATAAAAAACAGGAGAGGGAAATTTAGAGAGTGGAATTAACCTTGAACCTAATTAGGTCATCCCACTAGAATTTCATTTTCCACTTACTGCAATTTAAGCAGTCAATAAAAAATCCACAATAACATCAATGCAGTTGATCCAAACACATTATCAAACAAATTATATGATTAAATATAAATCAACAAGAAATTGATATGGGACTTTGATTTTGTGTGTGCCAGTTTACATGTAGATATTGCTAATCTTCCATGTAGGCACATAATATGAGGGTCCTTAGTATGGAATTACATATAATTCTAAAATATCATAAAGTCAAAACTAAACCCCAAAAGAACTTATTTGGAGGTTTGGTTTACCAGATCAAGTTTTGATACTACCATTAAACTCATTGAAAATATTGAGGAACCAGTAGTTACTACTAATTTTATTTTTTGTTTGTTTATGTTGAAGATATGAAAAGTTAGTTGTTTCAACTAGTTGTTGATTTTTTTTTCAAAATTGTTGGAAGTATGTTTCATAAGGCTTTCCATGCAAGTTTACTTCTAATGATGTGTACCTTATTATTAGTTGTTTGCAAGTGTTTTTGATAGTATTGACTATTAAAGGATCTTATGTGCATATAAAGGCATCGAAATTAGGTTCTATAACTTAATTTTAGAGATAAATTAAGAAATTGATTGATGAGGTAGAGGTGTTGGCTAGTTGTAAAATTATGGTAATGTCTATTATCATTGAATAGATAAAATTTAAATCATGAAAAAATAGAATAAAAAAAAAATTAAGACAATTGTAGACATTTATATTTGATCAAAACATTTCTTTTGAAACATTATATTTTTTGAAGTCTCATCAATCCATTTTCTTGCATTTAATTAAATAATTTCATTATTTAGTTAAATTAACATTATTTTCCTTTTATCATGGATTTAATTATTTAATTATTTAAATTTAGAATTTTCCCTCCATTTCTACTTTAATTGAGTAATTTCAAATTATTTAATTAAATCGTCTATTTCATCACTTTTCCTCTATTAATTTATTAATTTATTCCTTTCTTATGAATTGATTAAATAATTTATAATTATTTAATTGATTTATTTCAATATTAATATTTTCCTAAATCATGTTAATTAAATAATTGTTTACTAATTATTCTTCTCGACATTATCCTTTTCTAAAATAAACAAAATTAATTATTTTATTTATTTTCCCCTTTGCACATGAAATAAATAATTTATTTATTTACATTTTTATTAATTATTCATGTATTTCCACCTCACCAGTCAACTCCCACTCACTTTGAGTTCACTTCTCAATCAACTCAATCTTCTAATCAATCAATTTTGTTTCGCTAATAGTCAGTCACACTTATTTCTTCAATCAATTCTCTTAACCGGCCCATATGATCAATTAACTCCAATTAGGAAGTCAATTAACTCCTCATCGATTCCTCTCGAACAATCTTAGCCATTGATCTTTTTTAGTCTCACATTTGATCTCAGTTGTTGATCAGTATCACCTAAAATCTATAAATTCATCTATTATATCATCTATTATTCCTCTCTCACTCATTGTAAGAAATCTATATGCATATTATCTTCAGGTTTTGTGCTAAAAATATGAGAGCAACCACCTTTACACCTTTCTCCAAGGTGCAATTAGGAGAACAATGGATTTAAGTTGTGTAAGGCATATTGTGTGCAAGTTTATTGTATTTCTTGTTATGCAACTTTCTTATGCTCTATTGATTTGATTTATGATTTTGATTGTGATTTTATTTATTTATTATTATTATTCACTTTCATAATAATTTTTTAAGTCATACATACAACCACCATTACACCTTTGTACAAGGTGCAATTAGGAGAACAATGGAGTTAAGCGAGGTTGTTGTATAAGGCATTTTGTGTGCAAGTTTGTTGTATTTCTTGTTATATGTAACTTTCTTATGCTCTATTCGTGTGATTTATGAGTTTTATTTGTGAGTTTTTATTTGTTGTTATTGTTTAGTTTCATAGTCAATTTTTAGGTCATACATTCTAGTATGCTCGATGGAACCTCAAATCCTTTATTTTTAATGAATTTTGTGAAGTTTATGCATTTTTGAGTAGTTACAGATCCAAATGGCACATCCAATCACAATTCAACTTAATTGAGTCACTAGGCTGCGCATCTAATCCTCCAAATGATGCATTTCACTATGTGAAATTGTGCAATATTTTTTGAGGCCTTTCGGTGCATTTTTCTACCATTAGTGCATTTGATCACCCTTTGACACATTTGTCTACCTTTCAGTGCATTTGATCTCCCTTTGATGCATTTGTCTACCAATCAATGTATTCAATTGCCATTTGATGCATTTGTTGACCATTCGATGTAGTTGATCATAATTCAACGCATTTGTTGAACAGTCAACATTAAATTTACCAAAATTATGCATTTAACACTAGAATTGCACAATTTTTGCTAGAAGTTATGCAATTGTTTTGATACCAAAAGTACACATTGGATGCTAGAACAATGTAACTGATTGGGGAAACAATACAATTGACTGAAGGAATTGCACAATTAATTGAAGAAATTATGCAAATGATTGGGAAAGCGACGTAAATGTTTAGGTAAATGGCACAATTGATTAGGTATATTTTTTTACAATTCTCTATTATTCTGATCAATTTTTCTCTAGTTTTGTGTAATTGATCTCTTTCTATCACACACTTGATCCATACTTTTGCATAATTGTTTCATTCTATTGTGCATTTTTTTATATATTTGGTTGTTCTTTTCTTAGTTATTGATTTAATTTATGAATTTTTGGCTTTCATGGGTAGAAGATAAAACTCTGAAACTATTAACATAGTTAATGCAAGATTTTATATGATTGATTTTTTTTAGAATAGCTCACATTTTGATTTAATAAATTAAAAGAATTTATTTTTCATTTCTAGTGGAGTCTTGGGTACGTATTCTCTTCCCTTGCACCTCGTGTAATCCTGGGGATCGTAAATACCTTTAAGTCCACATATTTGTTCTTTTACCCAAGGAAGTGTTATCTAAGTATGCTCTCCCCTTGTGCCTAGTGCGAGCCTGGGGATAAGAAACAATAACATTTTCCTTCTTCCTAATTTATTAGGAGGCTTTCTTGGGGATTTTATCACCCCAAGGGTGACCTCAACAAAGTTTTCAGGTGGGGTATAGAAAGGGGGGAGGAGAAAATTTATACCCTAAGATGTAGCCAACATCATTCGAGCCAAGTTGCAAGATCCTCAATCTATCGAGACTCGTTAGATGAAGAGAGCAGGGGAGACCTCCCAATTTTGGGAACTATGGATGGTTTCATTATTCATTAATTCCACTAAAAACCTTTGTTTTAGAATCCTAAGACTAGTGACCATTATTGCTAGTGGGGTGTAGTGTGTAGGATCATGCATGAAGTTACCCAACATGTTTCATCCTAGGGTGAGATAGAATTATTTTGAGGATGTAAAAATCCTTCAAGGGAAGGAGGAAGGTGAGCCCTTATGCCAATGGACACCTAGCTACCCCCCTTTGAGAGTGGAGTGTGTGTATATGTGTGCTCTTATGATATTTTATCACTTGGGACTCTGCTAGCAAGACCCGCCTTATCTAAATAGCTAGGTTGTTATCGTGTTTGACATATTTTTCTTGTATCAAACTAGTGACACCATTCAACCTATTACCCTTGAAATATTAGCAGCTATTGTGTCTTACTATGTGTTGGTATTTCAATTCTCACCTCTTGAATGTGGATTAGAAACGGATAGCTATGCATAGATAAACTTCTCTTCAAATTAGGAGGGGAAGCTCCCTCTTTTTTCATGTTGCTTTAAAGAAAGTAAACTAAAACTAATTTTCCTATCCTTTTGTTCAGCTAAGAGCACAAGGTTATAAAACTCAAGTGTCATAGCTAAGATTCTCTTTTGGAAGTTCAACTACGACTAAGCCTACTCTAATAATGTTTCTAACTTCTCAAGTAAACGTAGAGCAAGATAGTTAGAAATAAACAAGGAAAGATTATTTGACATAAATACTTAAATAAACTTACTCTCAATTCACATCTACTTACTTTCAATGCAATTTGAAATAGAGATCATATAAGCATAACACGTGAAACAGAAATCTGAGACATTATATCAAGGAAAAGTAGGCACAAGACTTTATTTCTCAAATCTCAATAACAAAAGATTACACTTCTGGGATAGCAGGATTGTAGCAAAATAGGCTTACAGTTTAGTCATCAAACCATAACACACTGACACAAGACACATGCACTGAACAATAACTTGCAGCTAAAGAGGCATGCAAGCTTGCTCTTACACTAAGTGAACATGAAACTGAACAACTTGCAAGAAAAATAGGCTCAGCAATTTCCTATCACAATAACCGTTAAGAAAATAATGGGAAAGGTTGCCCTTATTTATACACAAGTAGAGGAGTAGGGAACCCTAAAATCTCCTTGCTTTTACAACTAAGACTTACCAACATGCAAGCTTTATTTCTAAAACTAAAACAAGATAAGCATCTAACAACCTATGAAAGCATAACCAGGGAAATTCCAACTACTACAACTTGCTTTCTTTCTCTTCTTCAAAAAGTGGATAAGAATTGAGACAAGAATAGAAAGAAAGCTCGAAGAAAGCTTCTAGATGACCACTACTTTAAATCTCAACCACATCTACCAAAAAGCGGGAAACTGTATCTCTATTAGGAGCACTAATATTATCTATAGAAAAAATTTGCTTTTCTAGGATTTCTTCTCCTTTTGCAATTGATCTCAAAAAGTCATTGACCTCATTGGTTGCCTTTTCGAACCTTGCTGACATCATGGAAATCTGACTCATCTTTCTAGCAACGGGATTACCACTATCATTTCCCTGAACAACGTTCTGGAACTCAGCTTGTACCTCGTCAAGTTGTACGTAATAACCATCATCTTGATAATACTGACAAGGGATCTCTGAAACAAATTCAACTATGAACTGGAAAGCATCAACTACCCTTTGTCTATATGCAACTAACTCTTCAGATATCCTTTCATAAGTTCTCACCTTGAAGAGGTGACATTCTTTCCATGCAAGGATTTGTCTCTTGTGTTCTCTTGAAATGGTTGTGCCATATGTTGTATTCAAGTCTGCAATGATGATCTCGTGCCTAGGTTTCACCTCTGCTATCAAATACTCAAATCCTTGAATTCCTTGGCATAGGTCATGAGCATTATACCTTAGCTGATATAGTTGTGTAAGAATCTCTCTGCCTCCGGTGATGAATTCATCAATCCAATCCATGTTTGATTCCCATATATCACCAACTGCCTTAACTGTTGTTGATCAGTTGGCATCTCTAGAACCTAGGGTAGCAACTGAGTAGCTCGTGAAGTGTCATGAACAAGGTTAGATATATATTTCCTAAGTTACTGGATTTCAACCTTAAGGGCTGCCTTATCCTCTCATCTTTAATCACTCTATCTTGAAGATTTTCAGCTACAACCTTGAACAAACTTACATCTGCATGCCTAGTGCTTTTACCGAGATTGGCCTTAACCATTACGAAATCATCCACCTCCATTTCATCAATGTTTTTATATTTTGGAGGTGTAGCAATCTCCATAATCATCTCACCATCTGGATTCTTTTCAAAGTGAACTTGTCTCTTTGCTTTCTTCACAGGTGCATCTTGATAAATGTTATCAAGTTCATCAAAGTTTAGTTGATATGAAGGCCTCCTCATCTTCCTTCCTAAGGAGCTCTCAAGCCAAGACGTGGTGTCTCTACTAACTTCTCTGGAAGGTTCAGCTGCAACTTCATCAACTTCATCTTTTGAATCAATGTGAATTGGTGAAGACCTTGGAGATGGTGGAGAATCATGTGTCAAAGGCACATCTTATGTTTCTTTTTGAGGCGCAGGCTCTTCTAGAGGAACTTCCGCTGCAATTGTTGGATGCTCCTGTATAATTATATTTGAAAAGTCCAACAGGTTCTCTTTACATTATTTGTTGTTCTACTACCCTTTACACCTTCTTGAGGCTGACTTTCAGCCTTCATCTTTGGTTTTTCTCTAGAAGAGGAAGGAAGAGATGATTGTATTCTTGATGGCTCTGCTACTAGAATAGCCTTCTTCCTCTTGAGGCCTAAGAAGAGATTGTTGTCCTTAATGACTCAGATTGTTCTTTCTTCCACTGAGATGCATTCTTTATTGGAACAATTGACTTGTGGAAGAGGTTGCTACTCAATTTTATTTTGAGTGTATGTTGGAAGAAGTACATCTCCATCATCATCGGATAATCCCTTAATATCTTTTGACAAGCAATCTTTCATCTGATGGAGTGTAAGCCTATTGTTACCATTCCATTGTACCTTGAACTCATCTCTGTAATTAGCCTAAAAATATTCAAGTGCAAGCACATGAGCATAATTCTGACCAAGTCGGGATGCAAAGACACCATGAGGGTCGTATGATCATCTCTCACTGAATGGATTGAGACCAAAATTAGACAACGCATCCCCCATTAACTTAGCATCTATCGATGATCTACATCTATAGATTCCCAACTCAAATGGAAAACTGAAAGTGTACTTTTGATTCCGCAAGAAAGTGTGAACATCATATACTTGCCTCAAGAATTCCATGAAAACTACTTCATCTAAAGGATATCTTGGAAAAATGAGTGGAGCACTAGAGAATCCATACACTCTGATGTAGGTGAAGGTAGGAAACTGGATGAACCAATCTTCCCACTCTACCATTGCTACCCTGGCAGTTGATGACATCTGTACGTGCAACTCATTGTCTAGGTATCTCACCGTATGCATTAGGAATGCCTCATTCACCCTTTTGTAGTGATGTGTTGACTCTGTGAACTCCAGCTAAGGGTAATGATTATAGAAATGTTGCACATCCAGAGTTCCCACATTCAATCCTCTGAATTTTCCTTGAAAGGCCACTAGATAGACTAGATATGAGATCATATAGAACTTGTGGATTTTGAAGTATTTAGTTATCTGGTGATGAAGACTATCACTGATCAATGTTGGCCAATCATAGAATTTTGTTTTCTTCGTGATATGAGATATGATGTAGAACATCCAAGGCTAGAATTTTGTAGCATCTACTTGACCAATGATTCAGTTGAGTAGGGTGATCATTATTGCAATCTCATCCTTGAATTCTCCACGCCCTATGTTCCTTGGCAAAGTTTTGTGTTTTTTTTATCATCCATTTTTGTGCAATTTTCTTGCGATATTTCTCCTTGTACATGTCCTATACCTTCTCACATTCTTCAAAGGAGATGGTCAAAATTTTAGCCCAAGGTGGTATTGAAAGCATTTTTCGATCATATCTAGCTTGAGACTGCAAACCGCTCTTCCATCTACTGATTGAATCTCCTGAGTAGCTAGATTGTAATGCTTGATACAAGCAATTACGAACTCTAGACTTTGTACTGAAACAAGAATTGATGTTGTTGCTAGTAGCCTAGAATGACCAAGGTGTATGATTGTAACATTTCCTGCGTCTTCCAAAGCACACAAATTGAACACTAGTTTGACATGATGCAAGTCAGTTTCAACTGTTTTGATGAAATCATGGTACAACACTTATTTGGTCTTGAATTCAATGGGAGAGTACTTCATACTGAAAAACTTGAAGATTTACTGTAAACTTGACTATGTTTGGACAAGTTTTGCACAAACCCTAAATTTAGGTTGATTTTTCTTCTTCAAATGGGCAGATTTTTCAAAAAAAATATGAGATATGGGTTTTGTAGAGAATTTCATTGCAAGAAGACCCAAATCGATCTTTTTTGAAAATTTTGATGGCTGGGTGAAAAAGTAGCAAACTCTAATTTTTGAAATTTTTGACAAAAAAAGTTGAGATCTGGGTTCTACGTAGAATCACATTTCAAAAGGACCTAGTTGATCAAATGTTGAAAATATTGAAGATTTCTTGGACTTGCATGGAAAAATCAGATTTTTGATAATTGAAAAAAAATTCAAGATTGTTCAAAATCAAGAACTGAGTTGACCTAGATTGCTGAAAATTTGAAAAAGATAGCCTCTTTCTGAAAATTGATGTCTTAGATGAAAAAAGCATAAAAAAGAGCCTCTATGTGAGCTGATTCTGAAAATATGAATCTCTCTAAAATCAGCAAACTTTAGCCTTCAAATTCTAAAAATTCTTCAAGTTTTAGTCTTCAAATTTTGAAAATAGGAAAAAAATTTGGTTTCTCCTCTCTTACCTTGATCACTTGCAAAAAATTATGAAGAATGAATGCAAAAGGTTTCCCTAAATAAATTTTTATGTTGAAAGTTGCTTTCATTCCTAAATTTAGACCTGTGAAACCCTAACTTAGGTGCATCAAACTTGGGCACTTTTTCCCTTTTCTTGAAATTTTGAAATTTTCAAAAATTTGTCTAAGGCATGAGAGCTTGGATGCCAGCCTTGGAGGACTTGGCCATTTTTTGAATTTTCCTAAATTTGTCTTGATTTCGACCTCTGTTTGACTTTGATTTCAAGCCTCTAGATTGATCCTATGGGTTGGCTGAATGATTCATCACAGAGCTTGGTCAAATCTAGTGAGAATCTTTCTAGAGATGCCAAACCCTAATTACTGAATCTGAGGCTTCAAATGTTTGGGCGCCCTTGGCTACCTAGGGTGCCCATGACTTCCAGAGATCATTAGAATTTTTACTACTTATTGATCTTCTGATGGATTCTTGTTTTTGGATGATCTAGAGCTCTGATGGTTGAACTCACTGGATAGCTTGAAGGATTCTGAAGGGGGTCTCTTGGGAGTTGCATCTCCTGAAAGCTACTTTTAGGGCCTCAAATGCTTGGGCACCTATCTTCTCCTGGGGCACCACAGCTTTCAGACTTAGAATTTTTCTTGAGATTTTCATTTTTCTTTTGACTTCATCCCTTCGCCCTATCTTCAATATCTGTTGATTGCCAACTCCAATGAATTTGTTGATGGTTGCATTGGAGAGCTGCTTCAACACTAAAGAGAACATGCTAGGAGTTGTAGCTGCAAATTTGATGTTTTAGACCTTCAAATCCTTGGGCACCTATCTCCTCCTAGGGCACCTAGAATTCTAAACGGCACCATTTTTGGGCTCTTTTTCAACATTTATTCTTCAAATCTCATGTTATTTCCTTCATTTGATCTAAATTTTCTGACAGTTGACAAGTCTGATGAATATGTTGAGATATCCATTGTGAAGCTGGCAGGATTTTGAAGAGATTGACTAATCTAGAAAACCCTAATTGTTGGTTTTGAGCCTCCAAAACCCTAGGATCCTATCTCCTCTTAGGGTGCCCAAATTTCCAAACTTAGAATATTTTTTGATGATTTCATGATTTTCCTTCTACTTCTCGGTTGAGACATCTTCGTTCGATCTTCAATTCTGGATGATTGGTTGATCAGATGACTGTGTTGATGGAATCACTGTGAAGCTAAGAAGTTTCTGAGCAACATTGTTTGGGATGAGCAACCTTAATTCCACCATTTGAGGCCTTGAAAAACTAGGCGCCTATCTCCTCCTGGGGTGCCCATGCTTGGTAGTGTTAGTTTTTATTTTGTAATTTTCAACTTTCTTCCTCGTTCCACATGCTTTCCATTATTTTTATTGTTGGAGATGAAAAATTTTCTAAGGCATGAGCATCTAGGTTCCTAGACAAAGCTGGGGCACCTAGAGTTTCCAGAGTTAGCCAAAATTTTACATTTTTCACGATTCTTCAACTTCAATTCTCTATTCTTCATCCCTCGAACATTTTTTTCAGCTTCTTGATCTAAGCAATGCTTGAGACTCTCAATCTGACACCTGGCAGTTGAGTGACCTCCATCAATGACCTTGGAGCTCCAAAAAGCTTCTAAAAAAGCATAATAGACCCACTAGGGAAAAATTGATCTTTTGACGATTCTAACTGGACCAGCTTGATGAGGAAGTATTTTCGGCCAATCAAAATCAGTTTGAACCCTAGAATCCAAACTTTCTATTTTTAGAAAATTTTGCCAGTATCCATTTCAAAAGAAACCCAAAAAAGTTCTAGTTTTAGAAAGTTTCTAAAAATAGAAATTTTCCTAAAATTTAGGGCCGAAAAACTGAGATCTGTGTTTTGTAGACTTGATCGCTCTAAGCATACCCAGATCGTTAGATTTTGAAAATTTTGAGTTTTTGAACCCTCATGCAAGACATGCAAACCATAAGTTTGAACTTTTTTGACAATTTTAACAAGACTTTTAACCATTTCTTCAAAATGCCTAAGTGTAGCAAAAATTTTAATTTGGGGTACAACACTATGTGACTGTTTTCTTGCCAAACTTTGATCAAAACAATCAAATCAAATCAAATTCCATATAATTACACAAATTACCTATAAAAAATTTCATTAACTATTTTGTATCGTAATAAGTTATCCTTCTATATAATTATCTATCATAGTAAACTTGAAAAACATAGTTTTAGCTTGGAACAGTGTATCTAATCAATATTGTAGTGTAATATTTCGCTATGGCACAATTATTTCACCCTATGGTGCAGCTATTTCACCATGTGGTGTAATTGTTTCACCCTATGGCACAATTATTTCATCATGTGGTGTAATTATTTCACTCTATGGCACAATTGTTTCACCCTATGGTGTAATTATTTTATCGTGTGGTACAATTGTTTATGTCTATGGCACATTTCTCTCTGCCTTTAATGCAATTGGTTATATTTTAAAATCCATAATATCATCATTTTTACATAGAATCCTACATCTGAACCTCTTCCTAATGCAAGTGACCTATCCTATAACATAATTATTTTGTCTTTTAGCACAATTGAACCAAACTATTATCCAATTTTCTCACTATCATTAGATCTTATAATCATACAAACAAACTTGCACAAACAAACCTAACATATACTAGTATACATAGAGACAAACCTAAGATTTTTCCACACACCACATTCAATTTTTATCCTTCATATCTTTCAACCACACCTAGATTTAGACTTAGGTAAAATCTATCTCTCATCCATAGTCATAAATTTTCCATCCAAATCAAATTCACTAATTTTATCTAGATCATATATTCCCCTTATCTCTAGTTTGGTATTTTCCATGGAAGATTTCCCTCTCCAAGTAGAATATCAAATTACCCTATTTATGTGTAGAATAACTTAGAAGATTTGGCTACTTCTAAGTTGGACTATTTCCTCCCCCTTTTATCTATTGGTTTTGAACTCATAAGTCTAGTTCAAAATTCAATGCATCCCTCAAAATCCTAATTATTAAATCTTAAGATCTAGATACAATTTTCGGTCTCTTTCATTGCATTAATCAAAATACCAAAATCCCATCCAAATCAAAAGGTCCTAAACCATTTCTAAGAACCTTAAGGAGAATTTTCACACATGTTTGGATCAAGATATTTTGAAACACCACCCCCACTAAGTCCTAGGAATAGTCCTAACAGTAGTGAGATAAGAGATGTAACACCTGAGGAGTTGGAAGAAGCACAACAAGATGCTAATGTCATGAAAATAAGAGACTCAATTCTTGCATCCAATCATGATGAATACTTATTATTACTTTTACAATAGGGAGCCAAATTCCCTCTACATTTGACACCACACTTATACAAAATGTCACCAATAATACTTCACCATCAAATTTTAGGGGAAATGAGCTCCAATAGAATCATACCACAAACCAATATCTCCATACCACCTTTCATACCACAACAACACAACCCCTCTATACAACCTAATAACAAGCTTAACATCATGTACCACAAACCAACTCTTACATACCACCTTCCATATCACAACAAAACAACTCCTCCATACAACCAATTAACAACAATACCATCTAGCCATAAATAAATTCTTCAATCTATCCTACTAACAACCCTACCATACCAAAAAAACCTCTTCATCCATCCAACCCACTAAAAACACTCCCATGTATTCCTCACACTCTCCTAATATTACACCTCAACACATTGCCACTGTCACCTCACAATCAATCATACCCACAAATTTATTGCTACCTCATGTACACACTCAAGCCCTAATATACACCTTGCAAATAACCAGTCCATTATATAACACAACATCTAGTAATACTGTTGTCCCCACTTTAATAATCAACCCACAAGAATCATCACAACCATCCTACATCTCACCCAACTTGCATACAAACACAAACACCATCACCAATATGCTATATCAACATAACATTCCATTCAACAACTCTAACATCTCCACTACTATGAAAAAGACACAAGCACCTCCCCATTCATCCCATATCTCTCTATGATCAGTGTAGTTAACCTATCCTAAGTGATGCAAAACAAAATTAAAAAAGAAGGAAACAACACTAAAACACCTCAAGATAGGGCTACGTTAACTCAAAAAAAATAAAGATAAAGAAAGCAGATTTTTACCTTGCAAGAGTTGCTCCTTGGTTGGCCCTTTGATGATTAATGTTTTTTATGCTCCTTGACGGAAAAATGTGATGCAAATGGATGCAAAATTCTCTAAACAAGATGAGGAATGCAATGAGCTATGTGGGTAGTTGGATGGATGAATGCAAGTGCAAGAGATGGAAGCTTGAAAGTATGCAAAAATGGAGGTATTCTTGAGTGCTAGAATGCAAGTGTGAGAGTATGAGAGCTTGAATTGCCAAATGTGTGTATGCCTAATGAATGAAAATGAAAGAAAATCTTTCATTTTAAGGGATATTTCTCTAGAGAATTGAACAGTTGAGATTTTTCCAACATGGGCAAGATGAAGGGTTGTGGTGAGTTGAGGATTCACAATCCCTCACATCTTTCCATGTGGAGGATGAAGTGTCACAAGGACAAATGAGTTGGAAAAGGGACATGTGAGGTGGAGGTACTTGCAAGTACCTTGGGATGAGGAGAATATTTCCTCAAAAAGGAACTTCTTGTCCCCATGTGGGAAGGATGTTGACATGTGACGAATTTTAGAATTCCTCACACATCATCATGGGGAAGAGAGAAGTTGTTGGAAGAATAAATGTGAATTTTAAATTCATATGAGAAGCACCTTGTGGATAAGACAAGGTTCTTATGGAGGAAACTGAGAAGTACCTTGTGGATAAGACAAGGTCCTTATAATGGAAGGTTCTTAACCCCATGTGACTGATGTGACAAGTGAGGAGTTCTATAACTCCTAACAACTTGCATGGGAAAGAGGAGAGTCTTGGAGGGATAAATGTGAATTTTTAATTCACATGGGGAAGAGGGTCTAGGCTAAATGTGGAAATTGTGAAGGTTGACCAAAAAGGTATGCTAAATGTAGCAAAGGGATTAGATTAAGGTTGTGCAAACAAGTGATTAAGAAGATTAATGGAAGATTAGAGGCAAGTGGAAAAATATGGAGGATGTGACATTAATCTTGATTAAAGGTGTGCACATCCTAATCTTGGATTAATTAGACTAATCCAGATTAGAAGAAGGTTATAGAGGATGTGACAAGGAGAGAGAAAAAGAAGAATTTAAAATTGATTTAAATTCCAAAAGGTCAAATGACCAAATTAAATAAATTGATGTATTTATTTAATTTAGAGAACGGATGAAAGGTAAAGTATAAATTAAATACTTTAGGAACCTTAGGGAAAGGGGAAATATTAATTAAATAAGTTATTTAATTAATATTGATGAAATAAATAGATGAAAGAGATGGGTTTGACCATATGGGAGTGGTCAAATTTGGATGTCTACATGTTGCCCCTATTTGAGATATGTTGGTGTAATTAATTATTAATTACACTTAGCATAAGTTTACGTAGGCATATTTAATTCCTAAGTTATAGGTTTTATCCTTATCTTATCGAGCTATCTTGTTGCTCAAGATTAGATTAGGTTTAGGCATCTTTGCTTTTATAAAGCAAATTATCTCTTGTAATATTTAGTACTTCGAATATATCAATTTGCACATCTTTTGCAAATCTCTGCTTTTTTATTTTTCTCTCCTGTGGAAGGTGATTTTTCTGGTTTGCAATCAGATCTTGGTTTCTAACATGGTATCAGAGCCTCGATTTGCAGCCCCTTCTTAGCTTTTTTGGAGGATTTCATTACAGAGCTTGTTCGAGGTCCCTTGAGGGTTCTATTTTTTGAGCACATTTATGTGCATCCTAGATCATATTGAGGTTTTCCATTGGATTCAGAGTGCTAGAAAAATTCAGAAATGACTTTTATTTTATTCATTTTGGTCACCGTTTTCCAGATCTGTGAGGGTCTGAAGCTCGGTGAGTTTTCTAATAGATCTAGGGGTCGCCTGATTTTCGGAGCACTTTGGGCCCAAATGGACCTCGTCATTGGATTCGCAACACCCAAAAACCCCTATTTTCATATAAATTTTGTCCGATTTGGACACAGTTGTCTAGAGAGGCAAAAAAAAATTGCCCAAGGGCCGTACGGCCCCCAGGCACAATTTTCGAGGCACCGGAATCGAAAAATAAAT
>VDFB02349313.1:0-11696 GCA_007258455.2 Sequoia sempervirens
TATGGATTCAACCTTGTGGATTCTTTCCCAAATTTTGTTTGCAACTTTACATACTTGTACCTGTGTTAGTAAAATATGTGAACAACTAATAAACCACACTTGATCAATGAAACATTACATCAAAGAGAATCCAAATAACTTGATCTATGAGAATTGAAACAAATAAACTCTCTAAAAATAGTACTTACCTCTTGCAATTCTTTGTCTTTGTTAGGTCGGTATCCTTATTTCTTGAAGGAAATTTAGCCAAATTTCCACATGTCTCACAAATTCCTTTTATGTAGTTTATTTGTGGTCCATTTTCATGATCACATAATATAGACTTTATGAACAAACTTGCTTGTTTAGGAGGTGCATTTCGAAACCCACATCTTTCTTCTCTCATCTTTCGAAACACCTAATAGTAGAGATCAAATTCAATATGATAACGACAACAACAAGTTTCAAAAACTTGTTTATCTTCACATAATGGCTTTAACAGCTGAAACATTGTTTTCCCAATCTTTATGAGGGATATGCGTACGAGAAGTTCATATACATTGTTTAATCAATTTTGTCTATATATGATTGCTACAATCCTATTTGATGGGTCTCTTGGTTTTGTCCCTACACCTTCATGATTTGTGGGTTGACATGCCCTTCTCTATTTTGTAATTTACTATGGAAATTTTTACAATAAATATTTTAATTAGTTTAGGCCTTGATCGTTTTAGGTCTGAAGAGAAAAATTAATTTGATTTTGATAAAGTGTAGGAATTAAGGTATCATGAATTTTGTTAATAAGTAGATGTTAGGTGTTCGGGTGGGGACCATGGTATGGATATGAGTGTATGTGAGATTTAGTGTCTACAAAATCCAAAGGTAAATCAAAATATTATAAACATCAAACTTTTTTTGGAAGGATAATATAAAACCAAATCTAAACACAATACAAACATTGTAATCACAACCATACGTACTATATATATGAGATTGCATACAACCATGTGTAAAATTTACAACCAGGTAAAATTTATTCATATGTTGTTTATTAAGAAAAAATGTCATAAATTATATTTCTAGAAATAAAAAGGACTACAAATATGGAGGGAAAAAATTAAATAATCTCAACATAGCAAGGATTTTACAAAGTGATAGATAATTTTCTCAAAAGAAAAAGGACATGTGTTGTGCACAAGACAACAAACCACTTTTTCATGTTTTTTGATGTCTAAATATTTACTTTCCATACATGTTTGTGAATACCACATAAATTGAGATGCACAATTATTTTAAAATCTTCACATGCATCTTAAAGTGGAAAAAAATGTAATGATAAAATTTGCATATCCATATTATTCCTATTGTATTTTTTGCCTCATTTTGAATATATATATATATGGTGCAATATTGTGAAAAGTGGTAATAATTCCCCTAGAGTTTATGACCTATTATATAGACATAAATCAAACACTTGAACTCCACTTTTTCCTTACACACATCTTATCAAAGAATTTTTTTGACACATATCCACATATCCACACATCCACTTTTCCTAATGAATCTTATGTGTATGTCTAATGGTGGCATGTGGAAGGATAAATATGGCTATTGAAAACTTTACCATTATCTTGAAAACTAATTATGGCTATATGATTATCTTATTGTAATGAACCTAAGTTAATTCAATAGATATTAGTGAAGTTGAATTAGGAAGCATGGATTGTGCTTTATTATACACATTTTACATTTAAAAATATGGGTCTAATTTTTGCGATATTGAAAGTCAGTTAAATTTCTTCAATAGTATATCCAAGGTATAGGGATATATTAGTGGTAAGAGTAGTGTAGGATAAAAAGGAGGATGTATAAAGAGGGGAAGGTCTAGAAAGGTAATGACATGGTAATGGAAGGAGAAGTTACACTATAAGGTTAGATTTTCATAGGATAAGGAGGAATGGTATGAAGAACATATCTGTATAGGATAGTGCTAGTAGTAACAATGGTGTGAACATATATAAAAGGATGGGAGATAAGAAAAATACTAGTGGAGAGAAAGGCGGTAGGACATGGGTGGTGGATCCCATGGAATGGTAACTATAGTATGATAGGAGGAATCATTATAAGAGGATGAAGGGTAGATGGATGCATAGAGGGTACAACATTATTAAAATCCATTAGAGTGGTAATATTATGAATAATATTAATTCCCTAAGGATAGCCACCTAATACATTATATAAATTACTAGCCAACGAGTGAGGATATTTAGGGTGGAGAGGTACATCAATACGTAATCATCAATTTAGGAAAATATCTTGTTTACCAACATATGTATCTAAATCATAGTCTCAAGTGATCATTATTTTTCATCTTCTTTAATGTGGCTCTTTATATGGTTGTCATTAGCTATTAAATGAAAAAATGATTCAATCATCATTTTATTTGCTAGTCATATTAGAGTTAAGATGAAAACTCCATAAAACAAGATTTTAAAGGATATTAATTTAACTAGATAAAAGATCAAGGAAAACACTCTCAAACATGCAATATACCCCAATTTCTTAGACAATGCATATTTCCTAATAATGTGTGCAACTAAAACTAATAACATGTAATGAATGGATGTAGGTGAAAATAATTAAATAATCCTAATTGAACTAGGGTTGTCCTTTTTATATATTTAAAAAGTTGTAAGAGCATTGTATGAAATTTTAAGATGGGAATTACTTATGAAATGTTATATGACACATAAGAGAATAAAAAACGGGGGTTACACTAGAATATTGATTAGAATTATGAAAATCATCAAGATCATCTTAAATAATGGGTTTGAATATGTCAAAAATGGAGTGTCGGTTATGAGGAGGAGGATTTGAACTTTTTTGACAAGATGTAAAGCATTTGCTAAATACATTCTATAAACCAAGTCAAGGAATATGATGTTGAAATTTGTGCCAAATTTGGTGCCATTTTTAGGTCATTATTTTGGCTCATGGCTTTGGTTAAACCACACTTTCTTTATGGTTTAAATTTTTCCTATTTATGGGTGCTTGAGATGGAGAAAGCATAATGATTTTGTAGGTATCATCATGCTACTAGAAATTACTCCATATTCACATGTTGATGATACTACTATAAGGGTATGTACATGAATATTTTATTGTAAATGATATTATTATCAAATAATATAATTGGTTCATGTTTTTGGTTGTGGGATTTTTCTTCCAAGAGGATTTTCCCATGTACATAATTATGTTATAAATTTATAATTTATACATTTTTCTTGTAACTAAAATTAAATCTATTTATCCATAGCTTTGATTGTTGAAATGGGAAGGCATATTTCATTTACACAAGACAAAAATGTATGCAAAATGGGTAAGCAAAATACTGTATGTTGAAAACACTTTAAAAACTTTCAAACAAATGCAATTTGAATTCAACAAATTTGAAAAAAAATGCATTTAGGGTTTCGAAATTAAACAAATAGATGCATTTTGAACTCTAAAAAAATCAAATTTTAAATACCTAGTGCTCGATAGTGCTCGATATGCAAACCAGAATGATGAACTTTGGAGAGATGAACTTAAATTTGCTTTCGCCAGAAAGAAAAACTCTATTTGGTTGCCATCACGCTCTCAGTTCACCACACGCACCAGGGAAAGTGACTGGTAAAATTAGAAAGTAAAAGTGACAGTTGAAAATGAGAGAATTTTTGGTTTTTGTCATATTTAAGGGGTTCGGTCGAACCTATGTTAGACCTAACCCATTTAAATATATATTTTTTTATTTAGGTTATATGGGTTTGGTCGAACCCTTATGAGGTTTGGTCAAACCATTTGGTTCGACCGAACCCATTGAATATGGTGAAAAGGAAAAAAGCAAAATTTCCTTCCTCTTATAAATTGTAAACCACTATTCTAAAGCCACCCATCACTTGTGATGTGTTGACTAGAATTTATTTATGTTTGTTAGTCTTATTGGGATTGCCCTTATTATTTTCATTGGCACAAGGATACAAAGAAAGTGAACTTTTTACTTCCATTTAAAAAAATTCCAACCAAATTTTGCAGCTAAAGCAACTATTGTACGAATTGAACTCATTTTAAAGCCACTGGAGCAAAGGTTTTAGTATAATCAATACCTTCTATTTGTGAGAAGCCTGTAGCCACTAGCCTTGCCTTATATTTTTCAATAGCTCCATCTGATGTGAACTTTACTTTGTAGGTCCACTTGCGACCAACCACACTTTTACCTTTTGGAAGATTTGTCAATTCCCAAGTTCCATTTCTCATCAAAGAATTGTATTCATCTTGCATTATTGCTTCCCACTCTTCTTTTCCTTTTGCTTCCTCATATCATTACTTGGAGTTTCAACCTGCATTACCCTAGTCATAAGAGCATAGTTAGAAAAAATATTCCTAGGGCCTTCTTGGTATATATCTTAAATGCTTCTAGTCTTTTGTGTCTTCATTATCACTTTCACTTGATTCTTCAACTTGTGTTCCTTCTCCTGCAGAAGATTGCACACCTTTATTTTGATCATTAGTATAAATATACTTATCTTCTTCAATCAAGATTGGAAAGTAAGATAATGTAGGAGAATGATTACTTTCAATTTATCTTCATCAAACCATACATTCCTTTTGATATGAATTTCATTTGTTTTAGGATTATATAACTTATATCCTTTTGACCCCTCACTATACACAACCATTATGAACTTCTCACTTTTTGTTTCAAGCTTGTTCCTCTTTTCATCAGGAATGTGGGCATATGCATTACAACTAAAGACTCTAAAATGAGATAGTGTAGACTTTCTACCACTCCATGCCTCTTTTGGTGTTATGTTCAAAACTGCCTTAGTAGGTGTTCTATTCAAAATATAAACTACAATACAAATTGCTTCAGCCCAAAATTTAGCTTCTATATTTCTAGAATGAAGCATGCATCTAGCCATTTCTATTATAGTTCTATTTTTTCTTTATGCAACTCTATTTTGTTGGGGTGAGTAGGAAACAATTGGTTCCTTCTTTATACCATGTTGTTTAAAAAATCTAATAAATCTTTGTTCATATATTCCATACCTCTATCCATTCTTATTATTTTTAGAGATCTTCCACTTTGATTTTCAGTCAATGCCTTGAACTCTTTAAACTTATCAAACACTTCATCCTTCCTTTTTAGAAAATATACCCAAATTCTTCTAGTATAGTCATCAATAAAGGTGAGGGCATACCTTGATCCTGCAAGTGATGGTGTTCTAAAAGGACTCATTACATCACCATGAACTAAATGTAAAGGAGCTTTTGCTCTCCATGATTTACCTTGTAGGAAACTTTCCACATGTTGCTTTCCCATAGCACATCCTTCACATACATTGTGACTTGATGAGATTTTTGGAAGCCCGTGCACCATATATAGTTTCTCCATAAGCTTGAGGCTTTGATAGTTGAAATGTCCCATATGCTCATGCCATAACATGCTCATATCATCATATTTAGAAATATCACACATATTCTCATTTCCACATTTAGAAGTAAATTCTTGGAATTTATATAATCCATTCTCTATTTTACCAATTGCAGTCACTTTGTAGTTATTACTCACATCCTTGATTAAACATTTTTCATTGTAGAATTCTATTTTATACCCTTGCTTAGCAATTTGAGATGCAGAAAGAAGATTTTTCTTCAACTCTTGAACTAACTTCACATTTTTTAACACACCATTATCAACTTGAACATTTCCAATTCCTTTAACTTCCAAAGCACTACTATTCCCTAAATATATTTTCTTTGAATTGCTAACATTTCTTAGAGATTCAAATTGTTCCTTATTATAACACGTGTTGTGTGGCACCAGAATCAATAACCCAATCATCCTTATAAGAATTATTTGCATTAAGTGCAATACAAAGAGCATTACTTTTAGAATCAATTTTTTTTATAAACTTATTTGGCTTCCTTTCTATATCTTTAATCCTCTTATTACATTTCCATTTGCTTTTATTATAATCCTTGGATGGAGTGTATCTATTTTCATACTTCCAATTTTTATCTCTTGAATGATTTTCTTGTGTATTTTTGTAATTTTGTTTCCCTTTCACTATGAAAGCTTCATCATTAAATGACTCCCTTTCTTTGATTTGATGTTTTTCTTCTTGCACTAACTTAGCATATAACTCTTCATATTTTATATTCTTTAATTTATTAGCAGTATCTAGCCCTCTTATAAATGATCATAAGATCCTGGAAGACTTTCTAAATTATTTGCACAAAATATTTATCATCTATATCCTTTCCAAGAGAAGCAAGTTCATTTTTCTTTTCCTTTAATCTGCTTAGATGAGGGACTAGCTCTTGTGAATTTGATAATTTCATGTTGTATAATTTAGTGGTAAGAGTTAGAATCCATACATCGCCTAATTTTCATATTTACTTTTCAAAATACCCCATACTTTAACTCCACTTCTCTCATTGTGAACTTTTGAAAAAACTTCTTTGAAAGAGTAAGCTTGATCCGCTGGGTTAACTGAAGCCCAAATTAGCAAGTTACTTTCTTTTTTCGAAATACTTTCTCCCTTTTGTAATTACTTCTATTGGCGTGTGTGGCCAATTTAGAAGTTGTCTTTTCGAATGGATCTTTCCAATTAATTCGTAGAAGGCTGTTTTATATTTCGAAGCTGCTGGCTGAATGTAATTTGATTCAGAACTTGAGATTAATAAGAGATAATCCCTGAGTGTGGACGTAGCCATCAAATTGATGGTGAACCACGATAAATCTGGTGTTATTATTTTGTGATTGTTTTAATCTTTATTTCTGCAATTTATTTTTCACTTTTATTCTGCAATTATATTCAACAATTGGTATCAGAGCAGGTTGGAGAAATTTGGTGCAGGAAATTGTGAAGAACTTCTGCAGCCATGGAAGATGCAGACAAGTGGAAAATCGAAAGATTTGCAGGACAAAATTTCAGCCTTTGGAAAGTGCAGATGGAATCTCTTCTCATCAAGCAAGATCTGTCGAATGCATTGGTTGGCAAAGCCAAAGGGAAAGGATCTCTATCGGATGAAGAATGGGATAAGCTAGACCAAAAAGCAAGAGCTACAATCTTTCTGTCGCTCTCCAGCAATGTTTTATTTAATGTCTCAGCAGAGAAGACAACACAGGAGTTGTGGGATAAACTGTCTTCAATGTATGAAATGGCATCTGCTTCCAACAAGGTATTTATTATGAAGAAATTGTATAATTTAAAAATGCGAGAAGGATGGGTTATGTCCAATCATTTGAATGAATTTAATACATCTGTTACCCAGCTGATTTCTGTAGGCATTAATTTGGATGATGAGATCAAGGCTATTTTATTACTGTGTTCTTTACCAAATAGTTGGGAAGGTGTTGTGATGGCAGTGAGCACTTCGGTGGCTGCCAAAAGCAAGCTGAAATTCGATGATGTTGCAGCCACTTTATTGAGTGAAGATATGCGAAGAAAAAATCAGGAACCCTCATCTGGTGGGGCATTAACGGCTGTAAGTATTGGGAATAGAGGTAGAAGCAAAGAAAGAGGCAAATATAATAATCGGAGGAGATCAAAATCCAGATCGCAGTCAAGAGGTAGAACGGGTGCCTGTTGGTTTTGTGGCAAGCCAGACCACACAAAGAAAAACTGCTGGAATTATAAGAAGGCACATGACAAAGTCAGTAACAATGAAGCAAACGTTGCAGCCGGAAAAGATGATGGAGTTTTAATTTTGGCTGCCGGTGACATGACTGCAGACTCTTGGGTACTTGATTCCGGAGCTTCTTTCCACGCTACTTCATGCAGGCAAGCTTTTACAAATTTCCAAGAAGGTGTTTTCGGTAAGGTTTTTCTTGGTGACAATAAAGAGTGTGAAATTGTTGGTAAGGGTGATATAATTTTAAATTTAAAGAATGGCAGTAAATGGATTTTAAAGGATGTTAGATATGTTCCTTTATTGAAGAGAAATTTAATTTCTGTGAGTCAATTAATTACTTCTGGATGTGATGTTAAGTTTTCTTTAGAAAATTGGCAAGTAACAAAAGGGGTTTTAGTGATTGCTAGAGGCAAGAAGTTGGGTAATCTGTATATTTTAAAATGCCATGGTGAAGTGGGAGCTGCCATGACAGTCATGGACAGCAATTCAAAAATTTGGCACAAGAGGCTCGGTCACATGAGCAAGAAAGGGCTTGAAGTAATGCTTCAACGAGATCAGCTTCCTGGCTTGCAATCGGTGGATTTGCAGTTTTGTGAACATTGTCTTTACGGAAAACAAAGTCGGGCCAGCTTCTTGAGGACAGGCCATGATCAGAAATCAACTCCTTTGGCACTTGTGCATTCAGACGTGTTTGGTCCTACTGAGGTAACTTCATTTGGTGGTGCAAATTATTTTGTCACTTTCTTGGATGATTGCACTAGAAAAGTTTGGATCTACATGTTGAATAAAAAATCAGAAGTTTTTTCAAAGTTTAAAATTTTCAAGGCTCTTGTTGAAAATCAAATAGGGCATAAGATTAAATGTCTGAAAACTGACAATGGAGGAGAGTTTTGTTCCTCGGAGTTTGATAATTTCTGTGCAGACAACGACATTCGTAGAATAAAGGTGGTCCCATTCACCCCTCAGGAAAATGGAGCAGCTGAGCGGTTGAATCGGACAATTTTAGAGAGAGCTCGATGTATGCTCTCTAATGCCGGATTGGGAAAACAGTTTTGGGCAGAGGCATGCAACACTACAGTTTATTTGATTAACCGTGCCCCGTCATCTCGTTTGGATTTTGACATTCCTGAGGAGAGATGGCTTGGGAAAAGAATTTCATATCATCATTTGAGGGTGTTTGGCTGTGATGCGTTCGTGCATATTCCGAAAGAACAACGAACAAAGCTTGATTTCAAATCAAAAAGGTGCATTTTTCTGGGCTATGGAGAATATCAGTTTGGTTTTCGGCTGTGGGATCCCGTTGCAAGAAAGATTGTGCGTAGTCGGGATGTTGTTTTCAATGAGAAAAAATTCTCAGGTTTGCAGCCTCTAAACAAATCTTCCGATGAATTTTTTGATGTCGATTTATTTGATAATAGCCGTGTTAAGAACACTTCAGTTACATTCTCTCAGCCTTTAATAATTTCTTCAAATTCTATGCCTTCAGCTGTTGCTCTATCATCCCCTATTGTTGCTATTTCCTCTCCTGTTGTTCACACACAGCCCCCTTTAATTACCACGCAACCTTTATCTGTTCATTCGCTGCCAAATTTGTTTGATACACAGCCTCATACACCTTATGCGCAGACTTTACCACTAAGCACACAAGGCACTACACCTTCCTCACCTTATGCGCATCCTTTACCAAGTGTGGCGCATCAATTTCTTTCTATTACGCCTCCATTGGCTCATTCGTAGCCCTTACACATTGATATACAGCCTCCACAAGGCTGTTCGCAGTCTTTGCCAACATCCTCTTTATTTTATGACGCGCTGCCCTCTCATTCTCATGCGCAGTCTTCAATTTCCAACTCACAGCCTTTGATGCATAAGGCGCAGCCTTTAATGAATGCTTCGCAGCCTTTTAAGAGTGATACGCTGCCTTGGCTAGGTGATTCGCAGCCCTTGCCATTTCATCCGCCGCCATTGATACACCATGAGCCGCCTGTCACAAGTGAGGCGCCCCATTTAATTAATTCGCAACATTTAATTACTACGCTGCCCACTCAAACACCAGTGCTGCCTTTATCTTCTCATGCACAGTCTTTCACAAATGACACACATCCTCCATTATGTATTTCACAGTCTTCACAAACATTCACAGAGTCTTTTCCAGTGGGCGTTGGTGGTTCTCTTGAGCAGAGCACTATTGGTGCTCAAAGTAACATGAAACAGGGGATTATCAGAACACAAGGTACTGGAAATAATTTACAAAATAATGAGGAACATGTACAACAACAGGGTATTTTGCAGGCTGAAATTGATCCTAAATTACGGAGATCAACTCGGCAGAGGAAACTACCACACAAATATGCTGATTTTGAGCTATTTTCTGCTGATAATTATGATTATGAATTGTTGCTTTGTGGTGAGGCAGAGCCGGCGACATTCAAACAGGCTTGCAAAGATGCAAATTCAGTCAAATGGATGGAGGCAATGAATGAAGAAATAGAGTCTCTACATGCTAATGACACTTGGGATTTGGTTTCTCTTCCGCCAAATCGGAAACCTCTGAAAAATAAATGGGTGTATCGTGTGAAAGAGGAAGAGGGAGGTCATCAACGTTACAGAGCCAGATTGGTTGTCAAAGGTTTTGCTCAGGAAAAAGGCATTGATTTCAATGAAATTTTTTCACCAGTTGTGAGAATGACCACTATTCGAGCAGTGTTAGGATTGGCAGCCATTTGGGATCTCGAACTTGAGCAATTAGATGTCAAAGCTGCATTTTTTCATGGCGATGTTGAAGAGGAATTATATATGGAGCAGCCTGAAGGTTTTGCAAAACCAGGTCAAGAACATCTCTATTGCAGATTGAAGCGGAGTTTGTATGGGCTCAAGCAAGCCCCAAGATAGTGGTATTTAAAATTTGACAGCTTCATGACTCAGCAACATTTCATTCGTTGTGATTCGAATCCATGTATTTATTACAAAAAACTTCCAAATGGTGAGTTTGTCATTTTTTTACTTTATGTTGATGATATGTTGGTTGCTGGCAATAGTGTGAGGATAGTTCGTGAGTTAAAACAACATTTATCTCAGCGATTTGCCATGAAGGATTTAGGGGCAGCAAAGAAGATTCTTGGCATGAATATAATCAGAGACAGGAAAAAGAGAGAACTTAGATTATCTCAAGAAAAATATATTCATAAAATTTTAGATCGATTCAATATGAAGAATGCCAAATCTGTGAGTACTCCTTTGGCTGATCATTTTAAGTTATCCTCAGCTATGTGTCCTAAAACAGATGAAGAAAAAGAATACATGAAACGGGTTCCATATTCATCAGCAGTTGGCAGTTTAATGTATGCCATGACTTGTACTCGTCCCGATATTGCTCAGGCACTAGCAGTAGTGAGCAGATTTATGAGTAATCCAGGTAAACAACATTGGCAGGCAGTACAGTGGATATTCAGATATTTGAAAGGTACTTCTGATTGCAGTTTATGTTTCGGTGGTAAGGACATTCTTCTACGAGGTTATGTTGATTCAGATATGGCTGGAGATCTGGACAAAAGACGATCTACAACCGGTTATACTTTCACTTTTGCTGGGGCAGCGATCAGTTGGGTTTCAAAGTTGCAACAGGTGGTTGCACTTTCTTCTATAGAGGCCGAATATATTGCTCTTTCAAAAGGGGCAAAAGAAATGATTTGGTTGCAGCGTTTGATAGGTGATTTGGGGTTTCAGCAATCTATCTTTACTCTTTTTTGTGACAGCAATAGTGCTATTCACTTGTCAAAGAATTCAGCTTTTCATAATCAGACGAAGCATATAGAGCTGCGATATCATTTCATTCGCCATTGTATCAAAGAGGGGAAGCTGCAGGTACAGAAAATTGACACAAAGCTCAATCCAGCTGACATGTTAACGAAAGTAGTTCCGAGGGAGAAGTTTGAATTTTGTAGAGCTTCTCTCGGACTTGTGCAGCTCTGACTTTAACTCTGCAGCGGTGGGATATCTCTGAGCAGCAATTTGGTCTTCAAGTGGGAGATTGTTGG
>VDFB02349315.1:0-39134 GCA_007258455.2 Sequoia sempervirens
CTAACGCTTAATCCTTTATTTTACCATGCTTTATTCTATTTAATTTACTATTTATTATTTAATTTGCAAATAATTTAAAACAAACACATATATTAGACATTTCTAAATGCAGTCTATATGAAACTAAGTGTGTGTGTGTAATCGAGAGGTCTTCCTACTTTGTCATGTTAAGAAGCTAATCACCTCTTCTTAATCACACCCTTGGTCTTCGACTTCCTGCAACTCAAGTACACTCAGGCACACAACAATAATTGAATTAGTATCATATTAAAATATAAATAAAACTTTGCATTACATTAATTAAAATACTTCTACTCTATTTTGCTTCATTTTCAAAATAAAACGCATTCAATACTTTTCAACTTTTCATAATTTGAATAAACACTTCATTTCCATGCCAAAACATCATCATATTAATTATTGTTCTACCAAGCACATCAAAACATGTAATAAATCCACACAAAGCCAAAAGTAACCTGCATTAGAATTGAGACGTGACAATTATAATTTGTTCCTAAATAGGTCTCGTATGTTTTGATTTATGTCTTAAATCGTGAATGTGGCATGTTGCAGCACATGCAGGGCGCTAAATATTATTTTGTGATAGTTCTGATTGATAATGGTTGAAATAGAGCAGTTTGAATAATAAACTATCATTATAAAATTATGCACACATTCTTCTCCTGGTTTCTATTTCTTTTTCTCAGTTTTTTTCTGAAAATAAATGTACAGTAATATTGTATACCAAACTGGTCATGTTTGCTTTATTCAAGGTAAGTATAAGTAGTGTTAGTTGTTCAATATATGCATGTTTGTGAATAGAAACAAGCTATTGTGATGACCTGGTGTACATCTTACTTTGACAGGACAAAGGTTATTAAAGAATCTATCTGCACTATTCAAGGATATTGAGATAAAACCTTGTTTGCTTCATGGAGATCTTTGGAGTGGGAATATTTCTTCTGATAAGAACAACGAGCCTGTTATACTTGATCCTGCATGTTATTGTAAGTTTTCAAATTTGCAATTGTTTGGGTGTATTCTTTACATTACATTGTAGGCTTTTCTTACAGGTTTGTCATATTACATAACTTTCATCACGAGGAGCCAAAGAATATGACTATATTACTAAATATTTCATCTGATTAGTAAACTGCTGCTCTTATCATTCTGACTAGTAGGCCATCTTAGAAAGCACAGTCAGTGATAATAGTGAAGTGCAAGAATAAAAAGGATCTAGATTGCCATTTTAGTTGATAGTTATTGTTATCAGAAATCTATTTGAAGATTTCCTAATTTAGGCTTTATAAACTGTGGAAAAATTTATATAATAAGCTTGCTTTGTGCACAAGCCAACTATTCATAGCATAGCTGTTTTAGTTAGCTTTTTAAAGTTATTTCTCATGCAAAACTTTGTAAAGACTTATAAATAAGTGCCATTTGCACTTAGATTGGAAGCAGTGAAATTTGGTATGCCTATTTTTTGTTGCTAAAGTTATTGCTCAAGTTTTTTTATGATCTTGTGTATCTGTTGTTTAGGTGAATCAAATTCCTTTCCTTGAAAATTACAGGCTTTGTATTGCTAATTTCAGTGAATTGTAGTCATTACAGTTTTATATGCAGTTTCCATTATTTTATTTTCTTAATCTTATGTGTATCCTTTACTTAAACTAATCTAATCCTTGTGTTGTACTCACATGTAATATCCACCCCAATTTTTTCAAATTTTGCAGTTGTTAGCATTAGTCAAAATAACAATGATAAATAACTGAATTAAGCTACCTTCCACTTTCTGATCACCCAGATCCCAATGTGGACAAGGTGAGAGCATATGGTGGCAAGGTGTACATTGCAATAATCGAAAGCAACAACTTGTTCAGTGGGGTGAGTGATAATACACTGCAATAACAAAAAACAACCACTTGTTCAGTGGGGTGAGTGATAAGCAGCTTTCAACTGAAAGCAATTACCTTCCACTTTCTGATCACTCAAATCCCAATGTGGGCAAGGTGAGAGCATACAGTGGCAAGGTTTACAATGAAATACCATTGAAGTAAACCACTTGTTCAATGGGGTGAGTATGAAATCTCGAAAACATGAAAGGAAACATCCGCTTATTCAGCAGGAAAGCAACGAGGAGTTAATCCACTTATTCAGTGGGAATAGAAGTGCCACTTATTCGGTGGGGTTAGCAATGAAGCCACTTATTTAGTGGGGTAAGTAGCAAAACCAAATGAGAGCTAAATCATTGAATGGTACTACCAAGTCAGTGTTACAATAAAAGCTCAATACAAATGATAATAACCATTACATTTCTGCTGAAAGGCTACCAATAAGATAACTTATGAAATAAACAACCCCCACATGAGTTCCCAACATGAAACAAGGTATCCACAACAATATATTATCAATTATAACTCATGAGATGACCCCCAAAGGACTGTATCAGGACTGAAATGCTGCTGCAACAGGTCTGATATGCAACAGCAGGTCTGGAATCGCTCCAACAACAAGCTTGCAAATGGCACACCCTCCTAGAAAGTCATTCAAACACCATGGCAAGGCTTCCCAATTGTTTGCAAGGCAACAAGAAGGTCAAACACCACCTATGGAGACTCCAAATGCGGATAAATATGAGCAAACCACTGTCACAAACCAAGGAAACTCAGACCCAAATTGTGCGGCTTGCTGAAAGGGATGACTTGCCTCTAAAATCCAATTCCTCATCAAAAAATATGCTCTTTGGCCCAAGGGGGCGCCCAAGGATGAGAAATCAGATAGGACAACACCCACAAAAAGTTATGTCACCCTCCAATAGTTAGGCAGCTACTTAATTTCTTTTACAATGTATGTTTAATCCCAAGAGTTAAATTGTACATATTGAAAAAGCTAAAGGTTGTGTCCTTAGGTTTTAAGGTTTTGTTTTCTTTTTTGTTATAGGCAGCTTTCCTTTCCAGTCTGAAGTGAGGTTTATATGTACACTATTTTGTTATATGTTGCTCTGAAAGATGTAAAATAAAATGCTAACAATATATAAGCTCCATGATTTCCTCAATGTGTTGTAAAAGAGTAGAGGGCATTCCCCTTAGAATTTTGCCAAATTAGAGTTAGAGCCTAGATAGATCATCTCCTCATCAGGAACAAGGCATACACTTTGTTGTACCCAAAATAAATTTTTGCTTCAATAAGGCATTTTGATCAAAATGATCTAAATTATGTAAAATTGTTGTCAAAAATCCGTTTTAGGTCAAACAAAACATA
Organism: Sequoia sempervirens; assembly: GCA_007258455.2. Classification (NCBI taxonomy): domain Eukaryota; kingdom Viridiplantae; phylum Streptophyta; class Pinopsida; order Cupressales; family Cupressaceae; genus Sequoia; species Sequoia sempervirens. The sequence goes on from VDFB02349315.1 coordinate 3,262, forward strand.
GGCTTTTTGTGCATTTACATCAAGGAAGGTACTTGTAAATTTTTGAAAATTTGAAAATAGGGTTTTGTACCCCTGTTTCTAGGAAAATCCCTAAAAATAGGACCTTTCCAGAATTAGTTGAAAATGATTTTGATAGGTTAATTCGACTTCATGATCACATTGGTCATGTCAAAATCACCTAAAAGTTTGTTTTACTCTGGTGGGTCTATTTCATTTTTTTTAGGAGTGTTACCCATAAAGGTTCCCCCTAACTTCTCTTTTTGTTGCTATCCTTTTTTTCCGCCTAATTCCTATAATCAATTTATGTTCGGGCGGCCTTTTGGTATTTTTCTCGAACTCGGGCGAGGTTTTCGTTTGTTCGCCGAACCTCTCATTCTACCACTTGTGTTGTTGGTTTCTCGCTAGGCAGTGTTTTCTTACTGTTTTCGAACTTGTCTTGCCTCGGGTGAATGTACAAATATTAATAATCCAATTGACGAGTTGTCATATGTTAGAAACATAGAAACTTCACCCACAAGTCATGCCTCGGGCGACATTCTTTAGGCTATCTCGAACCTAGGCAGGGTTTTATTAAGTTGTGTGAACCACCTATTTTGCCGCCTAGAAGAGTTTTGATGATTAACTTAATAGCAGTTAGTCTATTCATTTAACTAATGCATTATACAGAAAGGAAACTGGCATTTTCAAGCATGATATGAACAAGAACAAATGAAGCCATGCATGTAAAGACACAGTGGTATAAAAAAGAGATATTTTATTTATATATATAAACGTTTTTACATTGCACTGGCATTACCAAAAATTGCCTGGTTCAACTACAAAATTCAGGTCATGGACAAAAAAAAAGGACAAAGAGATATTTCTTCTCAGGTACATAGAGCGAACATCAGGAGACGAATGCCCTCAATGACAACTTGCAGGCATTCGACTTGAGTTGGCGACAACAGATTCTCGTGCTACTGGAGGAATTGTACAAAGGTCCCATATCATTCCTTACCACTCCTGTGCACAAAAGAGCCATGGCCTCCTCCAGAGTCTCATCCTGAATAGCTGATGCAATGCAGATAGAGTTAGCTATTAATCCATTCTGGGGATAGTTGCTGAGCTTGTTAATTGCCACCTTGATGCAATGACGAAATTCGGGTTTCACCAGGCGCTCCAGTGCTCTCATGACCTAGTCACGACGGCCAAAAGTCCTGATGACTGTATAGATAAAGTGCTCCAACACAGTTGTGTTATGCACATGAGCCTGGCCCAAGAACGCCTTGCCAAGGATACTCCAGAGCACTTCTTCCTCCACCTCACTTTGCACTATGAAGACTTCTTTCAGTTGGTTCGAAGTGTGCCTAAACAGTGGACTGCACTCGATTTCCTCTAGGGCGATGTAGTCATTGGCAAAATTGCCATCACTCTGAGAGCTTGCCATATTGGATGCAACTGATTGTGGAAGAAAGGTGATGCTGGTTGAATTTATAGAGTTTTGGCTAGACGTGGGTGTATTCTCTTGAGCTTGATAAGATGTTAATTTAATTCACATTTATGGCTGGCTTGCGTCGCTTTGAATTACAATTTCCCATCAAGCAGCACACACATGCCACCGCTTGATATCCCTATGCGTTGCATTGATGGTTGGTGGTATGATTGGTACTTTGGTGGCTGTTGGTGGGATCATGATCAGTTTTCTTTGCCAATACCTATTCCTCTGCAAAATTCAATTATTCTGACCAACTCCCCGAGAAACGTTTGGAATACAAGAAGTTTTTGCTTTAGTAATGGCTTCGATGCCCATCCAGTGGCTTTAGCTATGTTATAAATTTGAAATTGTAGGGGATGAAAGGGACCTTTTTTTTTGGATACACCTGGGGGTGTTATCGAGAAAGAATAAACATTTATTGCAGACTGTCATGATTTATAATCTGTGTTATGAATTAAATGATGCTTTTGTATGCTGATCTTGGCATTATGCGTACAATATGGCCATGTCTTCTTCGAAAGATAAGCTATGTAACATCCATTTATTGCAGTCTGGTTTATTTTCATTGATTTGATGGTCATGAGTTTTCAATCTTTGTATTGATTATTAGTGGCTGTGACCTCCGCTTCTGTGTTAGTTTCATATTTATGAGCTAACGTTAGTCACCTTTTCTGCTTTCTGGTTAAAAGCATACCTATTTTCTTTAGATTAGATTAATTCATTGAAAATTTGATGAGGGAGTTGTACCTCGACAAAATTAAGAGAAAAGCCACAAATGCAATTGTGGACTTTTCAGAGTTGTTAGTGGGTTTCAATTGGTGGTAAATCTAGGTCTAGAGTCATTATTTAAGCATATGCGTTAAGAGCCATTCCATTCACTAACAAGGAGAAAAGCCAGGACCTTCGCAGCCATTAATGGTAGATGGCCAGTACCAGGTATCAAAATCTAAGCCTCAAAAGCTTCGACGAAGAATCCATGGTGAAAGATGCTCGAAAAGATGCTCTACGACGGAGGGGATTTTCAAAAGTGAAAAATGTTGAAAATTTGACCAAGTCTGGAAGATGCATGCCTTGCTACAAGGAAGAGGCTACGTAGTCCATGCCTTAACCATTTTTCCAACACCCGTACACGCAGTATAGTGAAGGTGATTGCTAAGATGCACACGTTCATGTCGTTGACAACAATGCTCAAACCAGTCAAGCTACATGGCGAATGGCGAAACGCGAGGAGATGAAGATTTTCAAAGAAAATGATGAAAATTCAGCCAAAAGCGACCCTGTTGGCCAATGGCGCCCATGAAGTTAAAAGGTTAAAGGCAGTCATCAAGTTGTGTCAAGACAGTCATCTCCTTCGTAATTCTGCTAGCTTTTTGATGCATCGTCAAGCAAGTCCATCAGATTCATCAATCACCGGCAAACGGAGGCGGAGACAGAAGATGTTGAAAGCGAGAGTCATCAAAGATGATAGTCAATCACGCAAAAAGTGCCCCTGTAGCCCAGGGGCGCCCAAGAAACAAAGCTATCAGATGCCAGTCTTTGGATTGGCAACCTCCAAATGATCTCCCAAGATTCAGCTCAGCTTGACGATGAACCCAACAGCTAACTCAAGAGACATATTAAACGACGACACTTGTTGATCATCCGAGCACGTGAAACGGTAGGTAAATCAATGAAAATCAAAGCAAAAGAGCCCTTGCTGACTATGGGTGGCCATCGTTCTGGGGAACCAAATGAGGTTTTCAACAATTGTTTTCTACAAGGCATTTGCTCAGCATCCTTTCAGCTTTGCAATCAATCTAGTTGCGAGTTCACGGGACCTATCAAGCGTTCACACACAAAGATCAAGCATAAAACGTTGGAGGCAAAGGCAAATTGAAAGACATGAAGAATTGACTAAGTGTCAATGAAAATGCACCTTCCTAGAAATAGGCGCCCAACCTTTTGGGCAATCAGATACTGCTTTCGGGTGTTGTGACTTACAGGAAGACATCTTCCATTTTGATCAATCTTCGCGATGAAATCGTTAGCATGTTCAACAAAATAGTCAAACCTTTGATGACAAAGATCAAACTGGAGCTGTTTGTGAAGGGTTTCAAAATGCAAAATGTACCTCAAAATGACAAGCGCCCTTGCAAGCCAAGGGCGCCTAGATGTTTGAACCTCACTAATCAGTTTTTTGAACTTGCGCATACAATCATTCGTTCCAGAGTGTTTCCAGCTTCGTGATATGTTGAACATCCCGTTCGCAAGATTCGTTAGTCACCGACAACTGCTGAATGAAGAACAAAGGGTCAAATGGAGAAAATTGAAAAGCATCCAAGAAGTTGGCTAACATTGGTAGAAAAATGCACCCTTTTGGGAAAAGGCGCCCAAGAAATTGAACCATCAAGTTTAGTTTTTAGGGTTGGCGACTCCCAAGAACATCTCTTTAGAATTGATCCAACTCTGCCGTGAATTTTTCAGCAAGGCTTCAGGATCAATCGAGCACCAGAATTAGGGGTCAAAAAGAGGCACTTCATCACAAAAAATAAAGGGGTGAAAATATTCAACTCTCAAGACTTGGATGCCTAGAGTCATACTGGGCCCAAGTTGACTTGAGTTAAGATATTTCAAAGCTCCTTCATGCCCAAACTTCCCAAAATAGGTGGAGATGATTTTGTTAACTACCAATCACAAAGGTGTTTCCCCCAATCATGATTTGGACGCCCTAATTGGTGCTTGCAACTCCAAATCAATATGTATCAAGCCTAGGCATCCATTATTCATTATTTCTTGCAGGTTGAAGAGCTCAAACATCAATACTTTCTCTCCAGCATCATCTGAAGGATCTGACGGAAGCCATGGACAACGTTCATGTTTTCAAGAACAGGTTGCACAAAAGAGCAGTATATTAGGGTCTATATCTGCAGGCGTGATTTTCTCGAAGATTTAGAGAGGCAGTTTATAACTTCCAAACTTCTTCCCCTCTTTTTCTTCTATTCTTGTCTTAGATCTTCTTGCATGTCCAAGTAAACGGCAGTTATTCACCGATCTGACCTTCTGGGTATGATCAACACAACAGTTTCAACAAAACCCACATGCCAGATTCTTTTAGAAAAAGTTGCCCAGCTGCCCCTATTTTTCAGGGTTTCAGAAAAAAGTCATAATTTCAAAAATTAGATAAACTAGGTTTGTTCAGCTTTGAAGTGCCTACAAAACCCATGTGTCAGATTTTTTCGGGAAAAATAAGCCTCTGCTGCCTTTGAAATCTCTGCCTCGAAGGGCTGTTGCATGTACAAGGAAAAGTAACTTTTTGGAAATTTTGACGTTTTCGGTGCATTTAGAAAATTATTGCCAACAAAACCCATGTCTCGGATTTTTTCATAAAAATTACCCCTTGGCAAAGGCTATTTTTAGCAGTTGCAGAAAAGTTGTTCAAACAATATCGCGTGCCCAGTGAATCTTCAAGGTTTTCAGAATGTAGTTCTCCCAGGTCGAATACAAGACCAAAATGGTCTTACTTCGTGACTTCCTGAAAACGGTTGACACCGATTTGCATTGGGCACACCCAAAGGTCAATTTGGACAGATTGACAGGCATACACACACTCAAAGTCCACAGGTTCCATATGGTTTCACCTCATATATTTGATAGTCTTCCAAGGCCAGCTTATAGGGCTGAATATTGTTGGAGCTTTGCGTGTGTAGCGAGTTCATGTGCATTTCTCACAGCTAGAGTGTTCATAGTCAAACTTAGTAGTTTCATCATACAACACTCTTTCATTGAGAAGAATCAAGAAAAGCGTCAGAAGCGTAAAGCTATGGGAGAAACAGAGGTCATCACTCCAATTACAGAGCCGCCAAAGTTACCAATCAATTCCTTGCTAGTATCAAATGTGAAGATGGCGACTACGTGAGTCTCGGTGATGTGTAAACAAAGTTTTAGGACGTCATCCATAGTAGTTTCTGTGGTGATCCTGTTGACTGCAGGTTAAATCAGATTGTAGTCATGTCAACAAGGCTGGACGACGCAGCTAGAAAGAAGATTGGATATCAAGAGCAGATTGCGAGTGGCGAGGAGATGCTGCGACGACACGTCATCATCTTGCAAAGCATCAATTGTCCAGAAGTAGAGGGAGTCAATGACTGGTTAGAGGAATTGTTGACTCGAGGTGATGACGTGTAAACACTCAGTTAGGATGTCCTACCCCTCCAAAATAGCATTTATGACAACAAAATTTAACTTGATGCCTCTTTCCAAGTTAACTCACTGTCCCACTAATCATGCATGTCTATTTCCACTGATTATGGATGTTTATTTTGGAGGCACTTTTGTATATAGGAGTTCTCTTTTAGTTTAGAATCAGTTAACTAAAATAGACTTCCCAATTAACTGTTTGGTTGCCTACTTTTAGACTGTAAAGTGCTGTGCAAAAGTTGCTCTAAATTTCTGTATTGTTCCCTTGTAATTTTTCCAACAACGGATGTGTGAGCTGTTCATACGCTAAACTAATTTCTGATTGTTCGTTTGGTTTGAAGAGAGCCCATGTATGTGCTGTCAAAATTGCTGTTACATATGTTCTGACATTGCTGAGAGGAGCCTTGCTAACATTTGATCTGAATTTTCTGTTTTGTTCTTTGTTATTTTCAGTTTGTCAGATGTTACGATCTGTCAAGCTTGTTTCATTCGATTGCATGCATTCAAACAATAAGTAAAGGAAAATACATAACTTGGCATTACACAGAAAGGATATACGGGCTGTAACAGCAGTTTTCATTGACATGTTCAGATGTACCATAAGACTGAAAGATTTGCATGGTAGTTAGAGAACACCACAAGAAGTATTTAGAAACATTTTCCCATCTCATTACATCATCTCAGGCTGAGAGAAATACAGTATATGCTAGTAAAATATGCTCAGAAGGAATCACAATAGATAGAGGATTTGATTAACACTCAGAGACCATTATATTCAGTTTGTAGCAGATTGATGTAACACACAGGGAGCACTATTTTCAGTTTGTAACAAGCTTACAGTAAGCTACAGCCACAAGGTCGACCTTCTTTGCACTGACAAACTACAGCTTGATATTGAATTCAAAAATATAATACTCTGACCTGATTGAAGCTTGCTACGTGCTGAAAGAGGTGAGGCGTCTTCAAGGTAGCCCAGGAAATCCCGAACAGCAACTGGAATGTTTGCTTGTAGGTCGTTTCTTCAAAACCCAGGGCGTATTTCTCTTAATCTGCTTCAGACGTCTCCAATAAACCCTCTTAGCCGTGTTTACCACATCTCACAATGAGGGAAGCTAAGGCGACACAACTCAGAAACACGTTTTCTTTAACTCGTCCAGATTTCATAAAAACGTGACCAAAATCTGCAGCAAATGCTCGAATAGGAGGCGCCTAAAGTTAACTCAAGGGAAAATCGCCTTCACACAGAACATTAAGCTCCAAACGCGGATACACAAGAAATGAAGCTCCAAACTGTAAAGCGCGGGTTCCAGCATCAGCGTCTCTCTTCCTACAAATGTCTCAATAAAAGGCCAGCTAGGGATGATGTTCTCACATCCGAAACTGGAGCTCAAGGGTCTTCAAACCCTACCAAAGTGCCGACCTATTCTTCACGGGAATGTTCTTCTCAATAATCAAGGGTGCGAATCCCTCATCTTTTTTTCCCTTTTGTTTCCTTTCATTCACAAGAAGCCTGTGCCTTTTTGGCCAAACAAAAAGTTTAATATTTCAATTTCAAAAAATAAAGTGACTTCTAAAGTCAATTGGATAATATTTCATTTTGTCCCTTTAAATAATTTATCCCAGTCACTTTATAAAATTATTTAATTAATCACTTAATATCACCATAGGGGAATTTGAACTTAGGCGATAATTAAGTAATTAAATAAATGACTCCCTATTTCCGTCAATTGCCTGCGGGAGTTAAAAAGGCAACGAGGCGCGCAAAGAGGCCTAGCTGGAAGGGGACATTACAGTCCTCCGTTCCCGAAATTGCTTGTCCTCAAGCAATTGTAAGCTAGGGTGCTGAAGAATCTGCTCATGCTCCCATGTGGCATCCTCGGCTGGTAAATCTTTCCATCTCACCAAATACTCCTTCACCACCCTGTTCCGCAACCTCCTCTCTCGCGTGTCTACAATCTCTTCAGGGACTAAGACCAAATGTCCCTCCTCATCCAATGGTGGAAGCTCAGAAGAAGAGGTAACCTGTTGACCCAGTGCCTTCTTGAGGCATGAAACATGAAACACATTGTGGATCCTACTGCTCTCAGGCAGCTCCAACTCATACGCCACCTCTCCAACCCTCCTGGTAATCCTGTATGGTCCATAGAATCTGGGCTTGAGCTTCTCGGCCGCTCTTCTTAAGAGAAGACTGTCTGTAGGGTTGCAAGCGAAGGTATACCAAATCACCAACCTCGAAACTACGCTCAATCCTGTGTCTATCAGCATATGTCTTTTGCTGATTTTGTGCCACCTGTAGGTTATCCTTGAGTGCCCTCAAGATATCCTGACTCTCCTGAATCCAATCCTTGGCTTTGGGAGCCCTGCTCTCACCAAAAGCCATCTCCGTGAATGAAGGTGCATCATAACCGTACAAGGCTCTGAAAGGACTCATCCCAATGGACATATGATGAGTGGTATTATAACAATACTCCCCCAAGTGCAACCACTTAATCCACGCCCGCTGCTGTCCTGCAATGTAGTTGCGCAAGTACCCCTCAATCCATTTGTTTACAATTTCTGTCTGTCCATCTGTCTGAGGGTGATAACTCGTGCTCGGAGTCAGCTCAGTGCCCGCCAACCTAAACAACTCCTGCCAGAATGCACTCATGAATCTACTATTCCTGTCACTGACTATATTCCGAGGTAGCCCATGCAATCTAAAGATCTCCTTGAAAAATAACTCAGCCACCTGTGGCGCTCTGTACTCAGTCGGAATAGCAAAGAAGTGAGCGTACTTCGTCAATTGATCCACCACCACAAAGATACTATCTCTCCCATGTACCTTAGGTAGACCTGTAATGAAGTCCATAGAAATGCTCTCCCATTTCTGCTCTGGAATAGGCAATGGTTGTAGTAATCCGGCTGGATGCGTATGCTCGGACTTGTTCTGTTGACAAGTCACACACTTCCTAACATGTCTCAATACATCATCCTTGAGGCCCTTCCAAGAGAACCTCTCTCTGACTTGCCTGTAAGTTTTGAAATAGCCCTGATGGCCCGCTAAGGGAGTGTCATGAGAAGCCTGCAATATTCTCTCCTTCAATCTAGACTCTGGCACCAAGTAGATCCTATCCTTGTAGTAGATCACGTCATCCACTACTCTGTACCTGTCATCCTGAATCAACCCATCCAACAACTCACAAGCAAACTTATTCTTGGAGTACTCTACCAACAAGAGGGATTTCCAATCTGCGGAAATCTCTGAAAGTGAGCAAGCTGAAGGTCTCCTAGAGAGTGCGTCTGCCACAACATTCTTTTTTCCCTTCACATACTCTATATCGAAGTCATACGCCTGTATCCTGCTGACCCACTTTTGCTGCCTCTCATTCAAATCCCTCTGCTCCAAGAAGTATCTGAGACTGTTATGATCGGTCCTCACCACAAACTTCCCTCTAACTAAGTACTGTCTGAATTTCGCCAAGGCATGCATAATGGCGAGCATCTCCTTATCATAGATGGAGTATAGTCTCTCTGGTCCCCTCAACTTACGACTCTCAAAAGCTATGGGGTGCCTATTTTGCATCAACACGGCTCCTATGCCCTCACCTGAAGCATCACACTCCAAGACAAACGGCTGTGTGAAATCAGGAAGCGCCAATACTGGACAACTACTCATCACCTCCTTGAGCTTATCAAAAGCTCGTTGAGCCTCCTCTGACCAACTGAATGCACCTTTCTTTGTTAAATCTGTCAAAGGTGCTCCCAACTGTGAAAATCCCCTCACAAACCGCCTATAGTAACTGCACAATCCAAAGAAGCCTCGCAACTCTGTGAGTGTCCTAGGTGGTGGCCAATCGAGTATCGCCTGTATCTTCTCCTGATGGACCTGTACTCCCTCTGCACTGATCACATGCCCCAAATATAATATCTCTCTAAGGCCAAATTCGCATTTAGAAGCCTTAGCATAGAGTGACTGCTCCCCCATGATACTCAAGACCTCGTCAAGGTGTCTCAAGTGCTCCTCCCAAGTCCGACTGTAAATGAGCAAGTCATTAAAGAACACCAATAAGAATTTACGCAACTGCTTATTGAATATATGATTCATGCAGGACTGAAATGTGGCAGGTGCGTTTGTCAAACCAAATGGCATGACCAAGAACTCATAGTGCCCATAATGGCAACGAAAGGCTGTTTTGTGTATGTCCTGTTCTCTGACCCTTATCTGATGATACCCTGAACGAAGATCAATCTTCAAAAAATACACTGCCCCATGAAGCTCATCCAACAACTCATCTATCCTGGGTATAGGGTACCTGTTCTTGATGGTTTTCTTATTAAGAGCCCGGTAATCAATGCACATCCGCATGGTTCCATCCTTCTTCTTCACCAAGACCACAGAAGATGCGAATGGACTGGAGCTCGGTCTAATGTGTCCCATCTCAAGCAATTCTTTGATTGCTTTCTCAATCTCATCCTTGAATTTCTTAGGATGACGATAGGGGGTAGTGATCACTGGTTTGGCCCCCTCCTCTAGCTCAATGGTATGCTCAAAACCACGATCAGGTGGTCTCCCTGGAGGTATCTCTCCAAAAACCCTATCATGTTTGCCCAATAGCTCCTGAATGTCAACATGATATGGCTGCCCTGAATCTGACGACTCTTTGGTGGTGATCAAACACTCTGCTGCCCAAGCTATGTCATCATGTCGAAAAATGCTCTCCATGCGTCTAGCAGACACAACCTTGGCTGATCCATTAGTCATGCCTCTAAGCACCACACGCTGTCCCTCTGTTGTCCTGAACTTGAGTTCCATGGTTTGAAAGTTCTGAGAATATTTCCCTAATGAATGTAACCACTGAATCCCAAGTATAGCATGAGTGTCACCCAAATCCACCACATAAAAGTCATCTGTAGCTGTGTAATTGCCCAAGGTAATAGGCAACTGTGAAATCCTCCGAGTGCATCTCAATTTATAGCCATCTGCCACCATCACATTAAATCCTTCAAAGTCCTCAGCGGGTAGCATCTGTTTCTCAACTAGGGCTGCATCAATAAAGTTGTGGGTTGCCCCACTATCAATCAACACACATATGCGATGTCCCTGTAAAACTCCTCTAACTCTAAAAGAATTGAATCTAGGAGTGCCCGATAAGGTAGCAATGATACCACTCTTACCCTCTCCCTGAGGCTGCTCCTCATCTGAACTGCTGTCATCACTATCCTGAGAAGGCTCGTCATCACTGCTATCATCCTCCGACACAACCTCAATAAGGTGAGCTTTGCCTTTCCCTAGGCAACGGTGTCCTGGTTCCCAACGTTCCTTGCAATGGTAACAAATTCCCTTAATTCTGCATTCCTTGCGGTACTCCTCATCTGGATCGCTTTTCTTGTTTCCCTTTTTCTGAAAAGGCTTCTTGCCCTTGTTCTTCTGAGGAATAAAAGGTTTAGAAGAGAATTTGTTATCAGGTGTGGAGAGCTCCATGTCTCTCGCCCTAGTGATCGCATCCTGTAGTGAATCGGATTTGAAAGCCTTAATCCAACCCCGAAGTGGTTCGGATAGACCCTCAATAAAGAGCATAACCAGCCTCTGCTCTGAAATATCTGTCACCATAACTGCCAATCGCTGAAACTCTGAGATATATGTGTCTACTGATCCGCTCTGTTTAAGCTGTGCTAACTCCCGGAAATGAAGCTCTGGATCCCTCTGATCAAATCTGTCTATAATTTTCTGTGTGAACTCCAAATAGGAGGTGATATTGGCATGCCCTAAAGTGACAAGCCCATGATACCACCACTCATGCGCCTCACCATCCAAGTGTAGCGTAGCATACTTAATAGCCTCTGTCTCCAACATGGGGTTTAGTTGGAAATAAGTGTCCAACTTTTGGACCCACGCTCTGGCTGTGCATTTACTAGACCCGTCGAAGGAAGGGATTGTGAGTTTCCCAACCTTGCGTTGGAGATCCTGGTTCTGCTGCCCTCTATTGTTATTCCGAGGTCTATTCCTGTACTTGATAGTGCAAAAATCTGCCAATGACATGGCAGCATGAAATTCATCTCCCAACGATTGATATTCTCTCAAGTAATCTGTAAATCCCTCTCCTTGTGCTTGCTGCTCTTGATTTCCAGCAGGCTGTCCTCCCAAGAATTGAGGCATGAGAGGCCTCGGAGTCACCCTACTAGCTGTCCTAGCATGGTTATGTGCTGGTATATTGGTGTTGCTGGCCTCTACATTGTTATCATGACCGTTTGTCCCATTGTTACCATTATTCCTTTCACCCAAGAGCTGCGTTAGGAGCTGAGCTATCTGTTGTTGACCTCTAGCTAGGTCATTAAGAATCTGTTGAGTGCTGCCCTCGGGTATGTCATGCCTATCTCCCATAATATCCTCTTCAGATGATGAGTCAGTGTCAAAAGGACCAACACCTCTCCTCCTTTCTCTTCTGTATGTTATAAACTCACGGTTATCGGGATTCATAACATCCCACTACCACACAGGCAGGCAGGAAGCAAGCTCTGATACCACTGTAAAGTGCTGTGCAAAAGTTGCTCTAAATTTCTGTATTGTTCCCTTGTAATTTTTCCAACAACGGATGTGTGAGCTGTTCATACGCTAAACTAATTTCTGATTGTTCGTTTGGTTTGAAGAGAGCCCATGTATGTGCTGTCAAAATTGCTGTTACATATGTTCTGACATTGCTGAGAGGAGCCTTGCTAACATTTGATCTGAATTTTCTGTTTTGTTCTTTGTTATTTTCAGTTTGTCAGATGTTACGATCTGTCAAGCTTGTTTCATTCGATTGCATGCATTCAAACAATAAGTAAAGGAAAATACATAACTTGGCATTACACAGAAAGGATATACGGGCTGTAATAGCAGTTTTCATTGACATGTTCAGATGTACCATAAGACTGAAAGATTTGCATGGTAGTTACAGAACACCACAAGAAGTATTTATAAACATTTTCCCATCTCATTACATCATCTCAGGCTGAGAGAAATACAGTATATGCTAGTAAAATATGCTCAGAAGGAATCACAATAGATAGAGGATTTGATTAACACTCAGAGACCATTATATTCAGTTTGTAGCAGATTGATGTAACACACAGGGAGCACTATTTTCAGTTTGTAACAAGCTTACAGTAAGCTACAGCCACAAGGTCGACCTTCTTTGCACTGACAAACTACAGCTTGATATTGAATTCAAAAATATAATACTCTGACCTGATTGAAGCTTGCTACGTGCTGAAAGAGGTGAGGCGTCTTCAAGGTAGCCCAGGAAATCCCGAACAGCAACTGGAATGTTTGCTTGTAGGTCGTTTCTTCAAAACCCAGGGCGTATTTCTCTTAATCTGCTTCAGACGTCTCCAATAAACCCTCTTAGCCGTGTTTACCACATCTCACAATGAGGGAAGCTAAGGCGACACAACTCAGAAACACGTTTTCTTTAACTCGTCCAGATTTCATAAAAACGTGACCAAAATCTGCAGCAAATGCTCGAATAGGAGGCGCCTAAAGTTAACTCAAGGGAAAAACGCCTTCACACAGAACATTAAGCTCCAAACGCGGATACACAAGAAATGAAGCTCCAAACTGTAAAGCGCGGGTTCCAGCATCAGCGTCTCTCTTCCTACAAATGTCTCAATAAAAGGCCAGCTAGGGATGATGTTCTCACATCCGAAACTGGAGCTCAAGGGTCTTCAAACCCTACCAAAGTGCCGACCTGTTCTTCACGGGAATGTTCTTCTCAATAATCAAGGGTGCGAATCCCTCATCTTTTTTTCCCTTTTGTTTCCTTTCATTCACAAGAAGCCCGTGCCTTTTTGGCCAAACAAAAAGTTTAATATTTCAATTTCAAAAAATAAAGTGACTTCTAAAGTCAATTGAATAATATTTCATTTTCTCCCTTTAAATAATTTATCCCTGTCACTTTATAAAATTATTTAATTAATCACTTAATATCACCATAGGGGAATTTGAACTTAGGCGATAATTAAGTAATTAAATAAATGACTCCCTATTTCTGTCAATTGCCTGCGGGAGTTAAAAAGGCAACGAGGCGCACAAAGAGGCCTAGCTGGAAGGGGACATTACATAGACATAGGAATAAATCTTGCAGATTGGCAAGAACTCATTGTTAACTCAAGGAGATTTTAGGGTGTCCTACTCGTTTGAGTTTCTATAAATAAGAGCCTTGAGCTCATCGTATTTTAACTTTACTTCAGGGCAGCAAAACGCTGAGCTAAAAGGCCTTCGACTTTGTTCGCTTAGTATATGTTCTTGAATCGTATTTGTTATAGTGAAATGCCAAGTACAACTTGCGTTCTCTCTATTCAGATAGGTATGTTCAATCTATGTTCATGTATTCTTGGTTGATCAATTCATGTGTGATTGTATTTTTGAACCAAGTTGCTGTCCCAAAGTGTAATCTTTGATCAAAGTTGAGATAATAAATCAGGAGGGCCTTGGGCCTTTGATCCAAAAGTCTCAAGATCTGTGATTGTATGTTTTTCTTAATAATCTTTCTTTCAATCTACACCTCAGAAAGAGCATTGTCTCTCCTTGGGAATTTAGAGAGTAGGATTATCGTTATATGTTGTTTCTAGTAGTCTACCTTTCAGCCTACACCTCAGAAAGGACATAGTGCCTCATTGGGAATCTTGAGATCTAGCCTACCGTTTGATGATTACTTGCATGAGTTCTATTTCGGCGTAAATCTGGAAGTTTAGAGCCTTCAGAAGCATTTTGAGAGAGTTTGTCTAAGTGATCAAACCATACCATTCCCGCTCCTACATCCTCTTGCTCTGTTTTTCTAGAGGAAATAGTATAGATTAAAAGTTAGCCTAGTTGTAGTTAAGATCTGCAGAAACTAGAGAAAACCTTAGCTGCAACGCCTTGAGTTTATGCACCCTTGTGCTCTGCCGCTGAGTAAAAAAGATAGGAACTTAGTCCATTTACTTTTACGCAACCATCAGCAAAAGAGGGAGCTTCCCCTCCATAATTTGAAGAGTAGTTAATTCTGTGCATAGCTGTCCATTTCCAATAAGCACTCTAGAGGTGCTAATTGAAACGCCAACAGTTTTCTGGCGCTCACTGTGGGGCAACGAGGTATAAAACTTCAAATAAAAGCTAACTCTTTGTTGGCGTTTAAATTCGCACCTCTGGAATGCGTATTTGAAACGGACAGCTATGCATAGATAAACTGCTCTTCAAATTAGGAGGGGAAGCTCCTTCTTGCTGATGGTGTTGAAATAAAGTAAACTAAGAACTAAGTTGCCTATCTTTTTGATCAGCTTAGAGCACAAAGTTTATTAAACACAAACGCCGCAGCTGATATTTTCTGTTTTGAGAACTTCAACTAGGACTAACTTAAACCAAAGATGTTTCTAGCTTCTCAAGTAATAAGCAGAGCAAGAGAAACTAGAAATGAACAAGGTAGATTTTCTGACAAAATACTTCAATAACCTCCCTCTCAACAAACACCTACACACTTCATTGTGAGTTGAAATCAAGATCATAAAAGTAGAACATAAATAATGGAAATCTGAGATTTTGGACCAAGGCAAAGGAGGCTCATGATTTTATTACTCAAATCTCTGGAACAAAACTCTCTTCTAACATGCCTGGAACAAGAAATTGCAGCTAAAGAGGCTTGCAATCTTGCTCTTACACACTAGAAACAGCAATCACACTAACTCCTTGTTGGCTAAAGAGGCTCAACAATTTTCTATCACAACACAATTGAACAATACTCGAATAACAAATAGAAGGCACAATAGGCTCAGCGTTTTGTTATCACTAGCACGGCCAGCAGCCTAATGAGCAAAGGCTCTTATTTGTAGACAAGCGTATAGGAACCCTAAAATCTCCCTTTGCTTTCATTAATCTAGGGCTTGCTCACCGCTAAACTTTATTACTAAATCTAGAAAGAAGATAACATCTAACACCTAAGAAAGCGGGAAAAGCAGGAAACGCCAACTAATACATTTATCTTCTTTCTCTTCTTCAAAGAATGGATAAGAATCGTTCCAAGAATAGAAAAAAAGCGGAAAGAAAGCTTCTAGATGAAAATATGCTTTAAATCTCAATCATATCCGCTAAAAAGTAGGAAACTGGGTCCTGGTCAGGTGCATCTATTCCATCAATAAGAAAACACCGCTTAGAATACTCAAGATCCGCGAATCGACCTAATTAAATCTTCAATCTCATTGGCCGCTTCAAACTTTATTTATTACCATCGGCGTATCAGCGCCTTTATGTTTTTCTTTCATTCACTTCGTACCATCTTCTTGTTGTATTTTTATGCATGTCCCATATCCTTTCACATTCACCCTTTGAGAGAGTAACGCTTTTAGGCCATGGGGGAATGGAAAAACACTTCTCAATCATATCAAGGTTTAGACTGCAAACCAATCTGCCATCTGCTGACTGGATCTCCCTTGTGACCGGGTTGTAATGCTTGATGCAAGCGATTACAAACTCAAGACTCTGAACTGATATAGGAATTGACGCTGCTGCGAGGAGTACAGAATGTCCCAGGTTCCTGATTGAGGTGTTGCCTGCGCTCTCCAAGGCACGATCTAACACCGACTTCGATATGATGTAAGTCCTGTCTTCAGCTCTGTTTTGATATAATCGCGATAGAGAGCTGATCTCGGGCCTTTAAAAAACATTAGAGCGTACCTACTGAAAATCCCCGAAGAACCATCAGAATCAGCCAGGTGTATAAGTCTTGAGCAACTTCTATTTTAGAATGCTGATTTTCTTTTGGTCCAACGTGACAAATTTTTTGAAAATTTTTCCGAGATATGTATTGACTGATCGATTTTACTTTAATTGACAGAAACCCTAATTTCTTTCAAATTTTCACCAAAAAAGCCGGGCACCTCGGTTTTGTTCGTAATAAGGATTAGAAATGGACCTTGATTAGATTTTAAGAAAACCCCGATGGCTGATCAAAAAAACAGCCAACCCTAGGATTTGAAATTTTCTTGAAAAAATTGTGATATGGGTTTTCTTCAGAAGACTAATTTGAGAGGACCTAGATGGTTGAAAACTGAATGCACTGAGGATTTCATTGACATGCCAAAATAAAAGCAGTTGCTGCAACTTGATGAAGTTCTTTGAAAATTTCTTTAAAAAATTGAAGTGAAAAGACCCAGATGACCGAAAACTGAAAACCTTGGCCTTCTTCTTGAAAAGTTTGATCTTCTGGATGAAAAAGCTTGAAAAAGCAAGGGTTTATGCTTGCTGATCTAAAAAATCTGATGAAAAACCAGCAAATATGAATTCTTGGATCATAAAAATTCTTCAAACTTGCTGCTCCAACTTTCTCCTTTGGATGCTACCTGCAAAAATAATAAAAATTACATTGAAGAGAAGTGTTAAATAGACTTAGGGTTTTGTTTTTGCTTTGTTTTCTTTTGCTTTTATTCTCAAAACCCTAAATCAGTTCAATGAACTTGGACGCCATCTTCTTCCTTGCAACTTTGAAACTTTTTGAAAATGACGAAAATTCTTCTAAGGCATGAGAAGATGGGCGCCCTTCTTCACTAGGGGCGCCCACTTCAAGCAGTGTAAGCCATTTTTTGCCATTTTCAACTTTTCTTCATTTTGACCTCCTACTTCGCCTCTGATTCCCGGTTTGCAGACTGAACTAATAGACGAGCTGAAAGATCCATCACGTAGCCTGACTGATTCTGAGAAGGTTGTTCTGGAGGCGCCTCTGGCGAAAAACTTCGTTTGGACCTTCGAATTCATGGGAGCCGTTTCCTTCCAGGGGCGCTCATTTTACTCAGAGTTAGCTATTTTCATGATCTTCAAATTTCTTCATTGACTCCTCTTCTACAGATGATCTCGTTGAATCTGGAGCTCCGGATGTTGGATTGTTTGCCTATTGTGCTCATCGCGAAGTTGATGAGATATGAGGAGGGGTCTTCTGGGATGAACTCTGTCAAACAATAAATTCTAAACCCTCAAAAGCTTGGGTGCCCATCTTGGCTAGGGGCGCCCATGTTTACCAGACTTAGTTTGTTTTCCACTTTTTATGTTTGCTTCTGAACTAAATTCAGCTCTTGCCGGACCCTCTGTTCAACTTCTTGTATCTGGCGACTGCGACCTCCGATTGACGAGCTGAATATCTCGTTGGAGAGCTGGATCAACTGTGAAGGGATCACGTTAGAGCCTCATCTGCAAATTCATCTATTTCACCCCTTGAAATCTTGGGCGCCTTTTCTCTCTTGGGGCGCCCAAACCTTCCAGACTTAGCCATTTTGTTTGTTTTTCAACTTCAAGTTTGAAACCTTCGTTCTGTATGTTCCTCTTTGATCTGAATTTGCTGAAGGATGACCAGTCAGATGATCTGTCGGAGACAGGCGTGATGAAGCTAACTGAATATTGAAGAGATCAAGCGCATTTTCAAACCCTAACTGTTGGATCAGGTGCCTCAAAAAGCTGGGCGCCCTTCTTAACTAGGGGCGCCCACTTTATCCAGACTTAGTCAAATTCTGATAATTTTCATTTTCTCTTGTTTTGACATCAGTGTGGATACCCCTGTTCAGCGCTGAATTCCGGATGACTGGATAATCTGTTGATTGCACCGTCGGACTCGCTGCGGAGCTGGCAGAGAACTGAGCAACTTCAACTTAGAGCTCAAACCCTAATTCCATCATCTGGTGCCCTAAAAAGATGGGCGCCCTTCTTTACCTGGGGTGCCCAAGTCTGGCAGTGTTAGAGAGCTGATTCATCATTTTTTCATTTTCTTCCTCGTTCTTCGTGCATGTTCATCATTTCACCTTCTGTTGAATGCTTTGAATGTTGAATCTGACACCTGGCAGCCGACTGATCTCCATTGATGACCTCGGAGCTCCTGATATGCTTCTAAAAAAGCAAAATAGACCCACTAAGGCAAAATTGATTATTTTGAGATTCCGACTGCACCAGCTTGTTATGGACGTGTTTTGAACCAATCAAAATCAGTTTGGACCCTAATGGACCGACTTTCTATTTTTAGAAAGGTTTGCCAGTATCCATTTCCAAAGAAACCCAGAAAAACCCAGAAAAAGTTACTAAATTTAGAAAATTTCTAAAAATAGCAGTTTTCCTAAAATTTAGGGATGAAAAATTGAGATCTGGGTTTTGTAGGTTAAGCTGCTTTGAGCAGACCCAGATTGTCAGAATTTGAAAATTTTGCGTTTTAACCCCTCATGCAAGACATGCACACCCAAATTTTGACCTTTTTGACTGTTTTAACAAGACTTTTACTCATTTCTACAAAATGTCTAAGTGTAACAAAAATTTTAATTTTGGGGTACAACATTGGCTCTGTTTAGGGACCATGGCGGATACTTATGGCATAGGAGAACCATAGAATATCGGGAATTCGAGCTTAGACCAGTGCCTTGTCCATTGGGTATCGGAGTCAGCATCATTTCCTAACCACCTATTTTGCAAGACCTCCCTTAGTCACCTAAAAACCGGATTGTTACGAAAAGGGGAAAAACAACATAATGAAAACATCACGGAAAGGGGAAATACATCACGAAAAGCAAGGAAAAGTATTTACAAAGATTGTTCTTGAGAAAACTTACTCCACACCCGAAGGGACGAAGTGCTTTAGGTACTGCCCGCTGTGTGGCAGAGGGAGGAGACTTCCATCCAAGCGCGAGAGAATATAGGTGTTCTCCCCTGCGGGCTCGTGAATTTTGAAAGGTCCCAGCCACAAGGAATCAAATTTGCCGTGCATTCCCTTGGGCTCATGTCTCTTATCCCATAAGAGAACTTGATCTCCAACCTTGAAATCTCGTTGGCGAGCTTTCTTGTCAAAAATTTTCTTCACTTGCTCCTGGTGCTGAGTGATTCTATCTACTACCTCCACCCTTTCTTCTTGAAGCTTTGTCAGGTACAAGATGCGCTTCTGAATCGGATCTGTGAATTATCCATCTTCTACTGCGGTTGCCAGCTGCAATGCGGACAACTCCAACGTGATAGGTATCATTGCTTCCATACCATAGAGGAGGATAAAGGGTGAGGTACCAATGGCTCTCTTCGGAGTAATTCTATCAGCCCAGAGAGCATCATAAAGTTTCTTGTGCCAAGTTCGTTGACTGGAATCAACCAACTTGCGAATGATTGTGACAATGTTCTTGTTTGATGACTCAGCTTGTCCATTACCCTGGGGGTAATAATCTGATGAATGAGATAGTGTAATGCTGTGGTCAAAACAGAACTCCATTAGCTCCTCAGATGAGAAACACGTTGCATTATCTGTCACAATTTTGCGAGGCACCCCAAAGCGCGTGACAATGTTTTCCTTTAAGAACTCACACACGACCTCGGACGTAGCTCGCTTGGTAGGAATGGCTTCAACCCATTTAGTGAAATAATCAGTGGCTGTAAGGACATAAATATGCCCTTTACTGGAACGTGGGTTGATAGGACCAATAAAATCTAAACCCCATTGCTGGAATGGAGCGTCTATAACAATTGGCCTGAGAGGAGCGGCTGCTAACTTCGCCTTGCCAACAAACTGCTGACACAACTGACATTTGTGTACCCACTCATATGCATCGCGGAACATAGTCGGCCAAAAGAACTGTGCTCGCAAGATTTTGAAAGCTGTCACCTTCGAAGAAAAGTGACCACCGCATGCTTGAGTGTGGAAAGCTTCCAGCAAGCGTCATTGTTGATCTTTGGTAACACACAACAAAAATGTTCCGTGAAGACCCCGCTTGTACAAAACGTTGTTGAAGATTACATAATTCTGCGCTTTCAACTTTAGTGTTCTCTTCTGTTGCTTGTTCAGGTGATTCGGACAATCACCGTAAGTCAGGTAATACCATATCTCAGTAAACCATTCTCCCAAAGATTCAATCAATAAGACCATTGGAAGATCCTCCTTAACTTTAGGTTCAATTTGAGGTATACCTTTGGCTTGAAGTTTCTTATCCCCAT
This sequence comes from Sequoia sempervirens, assembly GCA_007258455.2. Classification (NCBI taxonomy): domain Eukaryota; kingdom Viridiplantae; phylum Streptophyta; class Pinopsida; order Cupressales; family Cupressaceae; genus Sequoia; species Sequoia sempervirens. The sequence goes on from VDFB02349315.1 coordinate 23,847, forward strand.
CTTCTGCTATCAACTGACAAAGACCTCTCCCGCGGACGAGTTTGGTCGGCTTGATCTCCAAGTCATACTCTTGTACTTTTGCGACCCAGTTACCTCTCTTGGAGCCCATCTCTTGTTGAGTTAGGACGCTTTTCACTGCTGGATCTGTGACATATACAATGGTGTGAGAATTCAAGATATAGAATCTGAAATTCTTTACAGCTCGAACCACCGCATAGGCATTCTTTTCAATCTGAGAGTATCTTGATTCGTTGTCCTTGAAACTACAGCTCATAAAAGCTATTGGAGACTCAGTTTCTTCATTTAACTTCTGTGTCAGAATGGCAGACAAAGTATGCTCTGATGCGTAAGAATAAAGGATAAACTCCTTTTCAAAATCAGGACGGACTAGCACTGGAGCTCGACTAATGGCTTCTTTTATTGCTGCAAACGCCTTCTTGCCTTCTTCCGTCCATTTGAAAACTGTCTTCTTTTTCATCATAGCAAATATATCTTTAGTCAACTTAGAAAAATCTGGTACAAATCTTCGTATAAAATTTACCTTACCAAAGAAAGAATGTACCCCTTTTCTGCTTGTTGGAAGGGACAAACTTCAGATAGCTTCAACCCAGCTCAGGTCGATTCGAGTTCCCTCCTTGGAGACGATGTGGCCAAGCAACTTGCCTTCCGTCATCGCGAAGATAGACTTTTTAGGATTCAGCAATATTTTGTGGTATCTGCATCTCTTGAAGACCTTGCCTAGATGTGAAAAATGATCTTCTCGTGTCTTCGAGAAAACAATGAGGTCGTCTAGATAGACAACAATTACTTTATTCTTCAAGTCTCCAAATGCCAAATCCATGGCTCTTTGAAATGTAGCACTAGCGTTGGTGAGGCCGAAGGGCATTCTTTCATAGGAAAATGTACCCCAAGGGGTTGTGAATGCCGGCTTGAACTGATCTTCAGCTACTGTAGTTTGATTATAACCAGAAAAACCATCTAATAAGGACAACATCTCTGAACCGGTAACCGTCTGCAATGTGTGCTCCATGATCGGCAAAGGATAATTATCCTTGAGCGATGATTGATTCAAGTTCCTGAAATCAACACAAATTCTGATTTCTCCGCTCTTCTTGCGCACAAGAACTATATTCGACACCCAGGTGGAATGATGGATCGGAAAGATGATCTTTGCATTCACCATCTTCTGGATCTCCGCGTAGATGGTGTCTTGAATCCACGGATTGTAGTGTCTTTGCTTTTGCCTGAAGGGTTTCGCTTCAGGTTGAAGAGGAATTGTGTGAGACAATTCTCTTGGTGTAAAAACTTTCAAATCTTCATATGACCAGGCGAAGACATCTCGGTATTGTTGGAACAAATAGATGAACCTCTCTCCCTCCTCTATAGTGCAGCATGTACCCAAATTAACAAGCCTAGGCTTGTCTACTGTACCAATATTGATTTGTTGATATTCGGCAGAGGTTCTGTCGCTTGAGTTTCTTTGATCTTGAATGTATCTGTCATGCCTGTCAAAAATATTCTCCAAGGAAATCAAGCCCTTGGGAATTTTGTTTCCTTTCAACTGGATAATGCTAGTATCTAGTTCTTCTGAAATTTCTTTGTCTTCAGCAATCTTTGGCGCATCTGAAGCTTTTGTTACTGCTTCTGTTACACCCCGAATTGTATAGCTACTACTGCATAGGAAGTACATTGTAAATGTTTGAATCTTTCTGTTGAATAAAATAAATTGTTCTTGTGATCAATTGAATGTGTCCTAATGATTGTCTCATTATCTGATACTCCTATTGATGTAAAGCTTGAATGAAAGTAGCATATTAAGTTATAGAATAATGTTGTTTTAACTTTCTACGATGCTTTATGTATATTGCCTTGGTTTTGAGCAAATGACTTCCATTGTCATGTCATGATGTGCAGGAAACAGGTTCGTACCTCCAGGCAGAGGAGAGATATCACTCGGGGAGGAACTTGGTCGGGTAAACAGTAATGGATACCAATTGGACATACACACACAACTATAGAACTGAGTAAGCTAAGTCATTGTTGTAGTTAAGGGTAAGTCATCCGTAGGCTTGTTTAGTATCATTAGGAGTCGTATCTACTTCTGAATGTGTAAATAAGTGATGCTTGCCAGTATAATCTTATGAGTAATATTTCTTGTTAGAGGTGGATATGTGTATTTGTATATATACATATGAATATGATATGTACAAGTACCCATAAGTACATTCATGTCGATACAACGTATTTGAGTAGATGGATATGCCATACGTGTGCGTCGATATAAGTGTATTTATGAATACTTATACGTAAAGTAGATATATAAATATATATACAAGTATATGTACCCGCAACTAACGTGATGAATGAATATATATATGATGACGGTATATTGCGTCATAATTTATACATACACATATATATACATATAGATGGTTACATATAGTATTGACTGGCTCACAGTATATGGATGTATAATGTAGATGTATATACATGTATAGGTATAAAGATAAATATATTTATATATTTAATATTATATTAAAATATAAATATAATATAGTTTTTACAAATGTATACGATATTATTTAAATTACTAATTTAAATAATTATACATAACGTAAATTAAAAACTATATTATATAAATATTTTAATAAAATAAAATATATATAAATGTATTTAAATAAAAGATTTGGAAATCAAAATGAAATGTAAATTAACATTTTATTAAATATTCCATAGAGAAATGAGACTAAATCGAAAAAGAGAATAAAAACGTTAATCTTAAAATAACGATTTTCTCTAATATGGAAATACTTCATTGAATCGAATTATTGGGCTTCAATTTTATACTTTAAACCATTGCCAAATGCGTCATAGTATTATATTGAACTTTATTAAATATTAATGAGTTAAAATTCGAAATAAAAGCTAAGCCGTGAAAATGGCGGAAGAAAGGAAAAATGCGCAGGAAAATCGCGTGATTAGGGCCAAACGTCTGAAAACGGCCGACTGAATTCGTGCTTGGCAAAAGAAATGGAGATGTGGACTTCAAAGAAACTGGGAAAAAGTCTTAATTTAAACTTGTCATTTAACCTAGTTGCTAAATCGCGCATGAACCAAGAGATGTCACGTTTTTAAGAATTGAGCAAATGCGAATTTGAATAAACGTCATTGCTGTCAGATAATGGAGGTCGAAACCCTTGCCATTAAGCAACACGTTTTTCTTTTGAATCATTCCAAGCTTTGTTGGCAGCACTGGCGCCATAAGAAGAGGAAAACAGTTAAATTCACAACTCTATATAAACCTGCGAATGTCATTCATAACAGACACAAATTTACAATCAAGATATTCATATTGATTATTCAAGAGTGTAGAGCATTTTACAGTTGAGAGGGAATTCGCCATTAGTGAGAAAGTTTTTAGTCTTATCCTGTTAAGAAAACTATTTGGTTGAGTTGAGAGAAGCAATCTCAGAGTTGAGAACAACAGTTTAGAATTGTCAGATTGCTGTGTTGAGAACTTATTACAGAGTTAGCTGAAAGTCATTCAGTGAAGACAAGAGAAGGAGTTACTCTTTCTCCGAAAATTCTAAAGAAAGTTCTTGGGCAGTTAGCTTGAGGAGAAGGGCTCTCATTTTTCAAAACATCTGGAAAGCTTTACCAGGCATGCTAACTCTTGCTTTTACAAGCTTTCTAATATTCTAGTATTTTGATATAATTCTGAATCATATTCTTGACTGAAAAGAAATGTGTCTGAAAACTGGTTTACTTAGGAATGAATAAGAAAGAAGTAAAGTTTGTCAGCATATGTTAAGTTGTGAAATAGAATGTTTTATGCATGTAATCTTTATTTGGTTTTTGCTTTCATTAGTGTACGGTTTACACTAGGCAATGAAAAGAAAACTGCATAGTATGTATTGACTCCATATATGGAGTATATGCTTGTATATAGTTACTAGATACTAGGAATGAATTGAGAGCATTTAATGAGTTACAAGCTTCAACTAGTAACTAGATAACTTAGTTAAGTTATTGTCTCCCTAGGATGAGAGTATCCTGAAAAAGGGCATTGGTTGTAGAATCTTATTTAAATGTTCTTCGTTCTAGTAGTTAGACTGTTGTAGGATGTCTAGGGTACGGACTACCCCGATAGACCAACCTACGCATAGAATAAGATAGCCTCAAGTCAAGTTGATCCTGGCTAGTGAATGTGACATATGACCTATGTTCTTCATAGAACGTAAACACTTTGGCCAAAGTAGTGTAAGGAACCATTTAGATGTAGTACTACACTGTCAGTTCACCATGATCCCGAAATACATCCTAGTTTGAGAATTGCCGGTTGCACGAAAGCTAGCTTTGTAGGATCACAGCACTATGTCCAGTTGGTAGTCATTAAAGGTTACCCAACCAATCTCTTCTTTGAAGGGAGGGCCGTTCATTGCAAAATGATCGTGCGGGGGACCGCATTATAAGTCCGTGGTTGGCGGAAAAGCGCCCGAGTGATGTTTCTCCTCCTCAACATCCGACTGATGATCCAAGACTTGACAGGACGAATTCCTGGACCTTCTTACTTTTATTGGTGCCAAAAGCCTACGGGCTATGTATGTATATTATACTTCTTACTTTGTAATTTCATTTGAAATGAAATAGTTAAAAGTTGCAAAAGATGTATCTTGTTTATGTTTTTGAAAGGGAAAATTTTTATCATTATGGTGTTGTACTTACTTATTGTGACTGAATTTTAAAGTTTTAAATTTATCGTACAAGTGTGTTTGTTACAGCTTCTCTATGAGTAAATGAATTGCCCTCAAAGAACAATTCTTTAAAATTATCTCCCATAACCAAAAACTCCTTGATGTGATCATCGTCATTGAAGACTTGCCAATTATCGCAGTTGTCAGGTACAGTTGGCCTGTATATTAACTCAATGGCAAATGCATTCTGACGGAAGTCAGAATGTGGCATGAAAAGTGAAGTTGATACCGCAAGGGCATTTGCTCTGCTATTTTCTAGATGTTGAATGTACTTGATGTCAAAAGCTTCGAACCAATCTATTGCATTCCACACCCTATTTCTATAGTGATGAAGACGATCTGCTTTCACTCTGAATTGATCTCTGACTTGCTTCACAACAAGCTCCGCATCACTTTCGACCTTGAGATGTTTGATACCCATGTCCTTTGCATTTTTGAGACCTAGTAAAAGCGCCCAATATTCCGCCGTGTTGTTCGTACATTCAAATTGCAAGCGGTATGCAAAAGGATACAACTTTCCTTCAGGAGAACTTATCACAATTCCTGCTCCCGAACCAGCAGTGGAACAACTACCATCGAACTGTAAAGTCCAGAACTTAGGATCTTCTGCTGATTTGTCTATGGTACACGCTATCTCTTGACTTTCTTTAGGAATCTCTGACAGCATAGTGTAAGTACCAAGACCCGTCTCTTGATATAGAACTTGAGCTTGAGGGTCTTGAGACTTCACGACCGCAAATCGAGATTTGGGTTCTGGTTCCAGCTTGAAAGTTCCATTCTTCAATGGAATATTTGCAGAAGACCAATCCATTTGAATCTCTCCACCGAGTTCCTTGCAAAAGCTTCTGCTTAATAGCATCCCGTAGCTAGCTGGAATGTCAGCTACTAGGATGGTCATCATGATTTTCTTTTCAGGATAGGCCGCCAACCTTACTTGAGCATCTTTTAACTGTCCAACTAACGACACTGACTTGGACTCCAGTGAGTAACATTTGTCCTTTGTCTTGGTGCACGGAAGTCCTAGAGCGTTCATCACTTGTAGAGGCATGACGTCTGAAGCCCCAGAATCGATGATACAATTGCTCAATTTGAAACCCCCTATATATAGAGAAATATAGAAGGGCTTAGGCTTGTCTTCCGCCAGAACGGATGATTCGAGCAATGTGGGCTGTTAGACAGGTCCTTCACAAATTTGAGAAGTCGGTCCACTTGCTCTGGATGATCTTGGAGATACTCTAACTGAGAAATCTGCACTTTGTTCATCAAAGAATCTACAATATCAAAATTTGCTGTAGATGAGTCTGCAGCAACTGCTTTCACGTTCTCTTGAGAAGGCTTAACATTTGAAGTAGAAGCTACTTCTTTTCCTTTTTCTTTGTCTTTTGATACCTTCAGTCTCTCTTCTTCCTCTTCTTTGTGTGCTCTCAGATGTTGAGCTCTGGTGAACACAAGAGTCGTATGATTCTCAAGATTTATTGCAAGAGAGTACTGACGAATATCTTCATCTTGTTCTTCAAAATCGGGTTCACTTGCAAAGTAGCCCGTTGCGGAGTCACCATTGAAGTTGTCCGATTGAGGTAAGACAACATTCAAACTTGGAGTTGGAACGAAACTTGGTGCAGATGCAGCTTCAGCATATCCCATTATCTCGTTCATTCTGATATTTTCGGGGCAAGAGGCGCCGGTATGTTCAGTGGAATCATGAAAAGAGCAAAACACAGCATTTTGTGTATTGTCAGTTGCTTGCCTTGGTGGAGGTGGTCCTCTCGGCCTGTAATTGTTGTAAGGCTGAAAGTTATTTCTCCTCAGCTGGTACAGCTGTTGAGGTTGATAAGGCTGCTGTGGTGCTTGATATGATTGTGGTGCAGGTAAGGCAGGTGGTGGTCCAACTTGAGCAAGAGGCGTAGGCTGGAGTGGCAATTGCCTCTTGGGAATAGTCACTTCATTGGCAACCCTTTGAAGTAATGGATCAGCAGAACTTTGAACCAAAGGCCTAATAGCATCTCCTTTGATCTTTCCTGAAGTGATCATGTTGTCTTCAATTTCTATGGCACCTTGTTGTGCATCTTCCAGTTCTGTCTCGTTGGCCGATCTCAAGATAAAGGCTATCTCTAATGGAAGTGCTTTGACAAAACTGCTCAACAGGATCTCAGGTGATGGATTGAGTGTGTATGAGAGACGAGTGACCAGGCGGTTAAACCTTGCCACGAACTTCCTCATTGGTTCGTTGTCCTCCTTCTTGGAATTTGAGAGCTGAGCGAATAACTGATGGCTATCTTCAGCTGGCTTGAACCTTGCAAGAAACTTCTCGGTCATAGTATTCCAGTTGTTTATGCAACCAGGCTCCAGGTGATTAAACCATTTGGCAGCAGCTCCTGCGAGTGTCTCAACAAAGAGACGTACAACAATATCTTCATGAGCTACATGCAAAACAGCGCAAGCCGTTGAAAAGGCTGAAAGATGATTGTCGGGATGTTGACTTCCATCGCCTTGGAAACATGGAAAGTGCTTTCTCGACCCCTTAGGTAATTCATGATTTGCCGCCAGGGCCAAAGGTTCGATATGATCACCCCAAGGCAGTGGGGGACCTCTTCTTCGATTGCGATTGCGGTTGTTGGGATCATTGTTGTTGTTGTCACCCATTGCTTCGGGTTCTTCTTCCTCGAACTCAGGAACTGTGTTGAACTCAGGAACTGCGTTGAACTCAGGAACTGTGTTGGATGATTCTCCAACTTGTGTAGGAAGTGTCTGCGGAAGGAAAGGATCAACTTCTTGGAAAAGCGGATTTGTTCTTGTTCTCCTCCTTGTATAGACTATGTACGCCAGGATTGTCTAGTCCCACACGGGTGGTGGCAAGACAGGTCTTCCGGCTGCAATATTGGCTTTCTCTTCCTCTTTATCTAGAATAACAGCAGCGTTTCTCCATTGAGCAGGGGTCTCCTTCTCAAAGTTAAAACTACCCAGGCTGCTGATAATGTCTACTTGCTCTCCTTCAATTATCTCGAAACTTGGCTGGATAACTGGAGGTGTAAGATCAGGTTGTTCAACTGGAGCAGTAGGACCGTGACAGTCATACCCCTGACACAAGCCCGCTTTGTTGTTTAACGCCCGCGTCTCATCTGCGGCTAAAATTGTTACGTTATCTTCGGGAATGCTTATTTGAAATGGATTGTTTATGTATCGAGCAACCGCCAATTAGAGGGGAGTTTCTTTCGATGTGTTGAAGAGTAAACTGGTTAGTCCAGCCGTCTCATCTTGGATCATACCGCCTATTAAACAAATGTCGCGAAATGATATTGCTTATAACCAACTGGTTTACTAACTTAGTCCAAAGATAGCTTTAGCTTCAAGGTATAAAGAGAAACTAGAATGAACAGCGATCTTTCCTCAACAAACACTATTAATTTCGTCGGTGAAGTTGAATAAGATCATAGCAGAACGATAGTCGAACGAAATTGAGATTTGGATCAGTAAGGCTCATGATTTATTTCAAATGCCACTTTGGAACATACGAATTAAAGCAAAGAAGTTTGAATAAGTTTGTTATCACAGAACAGTAATCAATATTCGGCCCTTGTTGTTGGAAGAGGCTCAACAATTTGCTATCACAACACAATTGAACCGTGCTAGTGATAACAAAACGCTGAGCTATTGTGCCTTCTATTTGTTATTCGAGTATTGTTCAATTGTGTTGTGATAGCAAATTGTTGAGTCTCTTTAGCCAACAAGGAGTTAGTGTGATTGCTGTTTCTAGTGTGTAAGAGCAAGATTGCAAGCCTCTTTAGCTGCAATTTCTTGTTCCAGGCATGTTAGAAGAGAGTTTTGTTCCAGAGATTTGAGTAATAAAATCATGAGCCTCCTTTGCCTTGGTCCAAAATCTCAGATTTCCGTTATTTATGTTCTACTTTTATGATCTTGATTTCAACTCACAGTGAAGTGTGTAGGTGTTTGTTGAGAGGGAGGTGATTGAAATATTTTGTCAGAAAATCTACCTTGTTCATTTCTAGTTTCTCTTGCTCTGCTTATTACTTGAGAAGCTAGAAACATCTTTAGTTTAAGTTAGTCGTAGTTGAAGTTCTCAAAACAGAAAATATCAGCTGCGGTGTTTGTGTTTAATAAACCTTGTGCTCTAAGCTAATAAAAAAGATAGGCAACTTAGTTCTTAGTTTACTTTCTTTCAACACCATCAGCAAGAGGGAGCTTCCCCTCCTAATTTGAAGAGCAGTTTATCTGTGCATAGCTGTCCGTTTCAAATACGCATTCCAGAGGTGCGAATTTAAACGCCAACACTCTTTTTTGTCATGGGAATGACTATCTGGTGTCCTACTGCTCCAGTCGAACAACCAAGTCTTGCTTCGATGACTCTCCAACCAATCACATGCATTGAAGGAGAGCAATCGGATATCATCAGTAGCCTACGTGTCTTCATCTTTGAGAACAATACATCACCTGCTCAGTGGAGAAATGCGGCTATTACTTTGGACGAGGAAGAAGAGAAGGCTGATCTTGCAACCGAAAGGCCAGTATTACCACCTCTTGCGTGGCAGTAAACACACTGGCTTACCAAGTTTATACAAGGAGGAGAATAAATAAATCCTCTATTTCAAGAAGGCGGTGTTGGAGAAGCATTCAATGCAGAGCCAATCTTACAAGAGGTTCCCGATCACTTTCAAGAAGAACCACAAGTAGAACCTCAGGCTCAACCAACAACAATGGCCAACAACGACAACAACAACAATGACAATGGCCGAAATGGGAGAAATCCAAGACGTCCTACCCCATTGCCTTGGGGCAATAACATCAGCCCATTGGCCTTGCAAGGACATCACGGCCTAGCCAAAGGTTCAAGAAAGCACTTGCCAAGGTTTCATGGAAATGGAGCTTGTCACCCTGACGAGCATATATCAACATTCACAACAACTTGCTCCGTTGTACATGTGCCACACGAAAACATCGCCATATGTCTCTTTGTTGAGACTCTTGAGGCGAATGTTGTAGACTGGTTCAATCATTTGGAACCAGACATCATCACAAGCTGGGCGGTTATGAGTGAAAAGTTCTTGGCGAGATTCAAGCCTGTCGAAGACAACCATCAGTTGTTTTCCCGCTTATCAACCTCGAAGATGGAACCAACTGAACCAATGAGAGAGTTCGTAGCAAGGTTTAATTGCCTCGTTACGCGTCTGTCTCATACACTCAACCCATCAGACGAGATCCTGATGAGCAGCTTCATCAATGCCCTCCCCTTGGAGATAACATTCATCAATGCACAAGAAAAGGCTATCGAGCTAGAGGACAATATGATCACATCTGGCAAGATCAAGGATGACACTATTAGACCACTGGTTCAAGCATTAGCAGATCCATTGCTATAGAAAGTAGCCAATGAGGTGACTATCCTCAAAAGATAGTCACCCGCTCAAGGTCAACAAGCACTGCCCACACCACCACCATATCAACAACAACAATATCAACCTTAGCAGCCTTACTAGCCAAAGAGGAACAATTTCTAGTCATTCAACAACTACAAGCCCAAATTACCAGGACCTCTACCAAGATAAGCAGAGGTTGAGAAGTCAAATGTGTTTTGCTGTTTCCACGATATAGAAGAACACACCGGATCCAACTGCCTTGAGAATCTGAGAATGAATCAGATCATGGGATATATTGAAGCTACACCAAGCTCAAGTTCCGTACCTTCAACAAATGCGAACGTTTTCTCACCACAAACGAACAACTTTGATGGCAACTCCGCAATGGGATACTTCCATAGCGAACTCATAAATCAAGAAGAAGATTACCGTCAGTATTCTCTTGCTATCAACCATGAGAATATTTCAACGCCTGTGTTCACACGTGCCCAACACTTCAAAGCACAGAAAGAGGAAGAAGAAAGACGAAAGTCAAATGAAAAGGAAAAAGAAGTGCCTTCCACTTCTAATCCCAAGTCTTCACATGAGAACACCACGTCAAACGCTCAAGATTCGTCTTAAGCTAATTTTTACATAGTGTCTTCCATGATGAAGACGAAGGTACATATTTCACAACTGGAGTATCTCTAAGACCAACCTGATCAATTGGATCGGATTCTCAAGGTAGTAAAGAAGCAGGCTGTAATCCAGTGCACGTTGCTAGAATCATTCGTACCAGTGGAAGAAAAGTCGAAGCCTTTCTACATATCTCTATATATGGGAGGGTTCAAACTCAACAACTATATAATAGACTCAGGAGCTTCGGACAACGTTATGCCCTTACAGATCATGAATGCGTTGTGACTCTCATGCACTGAGACTCACAACAAGTTCTACTCACTTGACTCAAAACCAGTGCCATTAGTCGACCAACTTAAAGAAGCTCAAGTAAGGCTAGCGTCTTGTCTGGAGAAGATCATGATGACCATCTTGATAGCTAACATTCCAATCAGTTACGGGATGCTACTGAGTAGGAGCTTTTGCAAGGATTTCGAAGGCGAGATCCAGTTGGATTAGTAATATGGGAGAACCCTGCTGAAAAAGGGCAGCTTCAAGTTGGAACTTGAGACTAAATCAAGATTTATGGTGGTGAAGTCCCAGGACCCCCAAGCACAAGTGTTATATCAAGGCACGGGTCCCGACACATACACCATGCTGCTTGAAGCAACCGAAGAAAAGAAAAGGTTGCATTTGCCACAAGCATGTCAAATGAAAGTTCAAAGATGTGGAAAATGCAATTTTACGGAAGTTGTTCAACAGCAGGCTCGGGAACAGGAGTTGTCATCACTTCTCCCAAAGGTACTTTGTACCCATTTGCTTATCACTTGCAGTTTGATAATACAAATAATACTACAGAATGTGAGGCACTCATACTAGGCCTCAAAAATGTAGGGGATATGGGTATAAAATTCCTCCAAGTCGAAGGTGATGCAGAGCTGATCGTCCAACCGATCAAAGATCTATACCAAGTAAAGAAAAGCTGCTTTCAATCTTATTGACAAAGGGTGTGGAATGCAATCGACTGGTTCGAAGCATTCAACATCAAATTCATTCCTCGCGAGCACAATAGCAGAGCGGATGCCCTTGCGGTATTGGCTGCTCTTGTGATGTCCCCGCTCTAGTCAATTCCCATGAGCTTGTGAGTTAGCTTATATCTTGGACCCTCATAGGCTAACAGGATTTAGTTAGAGGGTCAGGCTAACAGGATTTAGTTAGAGGGTTAGTGGCTATTTTTGGTGAGTTGTCATTCTCACCCCCTTCAGCTTCAGTGTGGGATTCAACATGAGCATTTGGTGTTCACTGTTCGCCAACTTTTGACGGCACGGAAATATATGGAGTTTGGAGGGAGTTATGGATATTTAAGTGATTTAAGTTAATTAATTAACTTAACGCTTTATTATAAAGTCAAATTGACTTTATAAATATTATCACTTAAATATATCATAAAGTGATTTAAAATTAAATCACTTAAGTATAAAGTGCGCTCAACTTGGGAAAAACAATTATTTAATTGCTAACTATTGAAAAGTTATTAAAATACATTTTAATGTATTTTATTTGGAAGCCAAGCCGTACTTTCTTGAAACTCGTGCCTTTTGAGGATATAAGGCATTTTCTGCAAATCGAACTCATTCATGATTATTTGACTTTGCCATTGTTATTTCTCTGTGCTATTCTCTGAGACAAGGGTTTGAGCATTTCTGCCATTGGAGAACGAGATTCTCTTCAGTGTTGAGCATTTTTAGGGTGCTTGAGATCGATCGGAATTAATTACATCTGAGGGCTTCATTCTGCCGGTTCGAGTTTTATTAGAGTTTTATTTGTTGGATTCAAGATCGTGGTGGGTTTTGATAAAAACCAAAATTAACCGACGATTGAGCTACATTTGGCGCATTATCTTTACGCTGCAACGGCTGCCACCTCTCTTGGGAAAAGAAATGCTTGCTTCTGAGTCAAGAGATGAAGCCGCTTCGCTTCTAAGCCGGGCTTCAGTTCCCTCTTCTTTCTTGCTCTGGGAACGATCCAATTTCTAGCAGGGAAAAGGACCAATTCAAAGATTTGGTGGCAGCTGGCTTTGATAGATTTAGCATTTCTTGCACTTGAACTCTATAATTCTTTATTTTAATTATTTTGTTATTGAATTGTATAATTCATTTTACAATCCTCATTCTTTATCTTTGCCAAATAACATCTGCCCATCTATTGCTCAAAATAGCCTACTTTATATTACAATTTTTATATACCATTATGGCAAACATCTCTGCAATACCTTTCTTAAAACTAAAAACACCAAGAGACTTAATAAATACTATAGGGGTTTGATTGGAGCCAGTTGGGCTCATCAGAGTGGTATCAAAGCTCTGATCCTGCCATCGTGGAGGGTTAGTAGTTTCTATGCAGTCACATTAGAACAGGTTTGACAGGTACTACTCACGCAGGGGTCCGAGTTATCAGAGGACTTTTGAACCATTTCCAACGTTTCTTTTTGATGAACAAGAGGAAACTTTGATAATATGGCAAACAAGGAAGAGGGAGGTCCTTCTAGGAATGGTCTTGATAATCAAGAAAGAGAGGCCAGAGATGTACTGAGAGGGATGGTGGTAGGCCAAGAACAGGTGGTGAACATCCTCCAACAGCTTAGTACCAATGTCCAAAATTTGACAGTTCAGAGAAGGCAGAATCAAGATCCAGATCAGGAGGGACGTGTTCATAGAGAAGCTCACAGGAATATTGCTCCAACACGCACCTATGAAAGACCCACATGCCCTACATTCACTAGGAATGAGATTAATGAGGAAGAAGTGGCTGAAGAGGGTAGTGACGTGAACTTTACAGATAACATCATGACTATGCATGATGAATGGGATGCATTGCCTCCTAGAGTTAAGGATCACCTTGACTTTGATTGATTCATGAGCCAGAAAAGAGAACATACCAGAAACAGGTTTGAATGGAGGCCTAAATAGTGGAATAATGATCTGAGGCAGGCTACCAACAAAATTATGTTAACTAATTTTGATGGATTAATTTTGATGGCAGTGGCAGAGTCACAGCACGTGTTTGGGTGAATAAATTAGACACCTTCCTTACATTGCGTCCTATGACAGAGGAGGATGCTATTAGATTCAGAGCTCTCCACCTGGATGGCGTGGCTCATGATTGGTGGCACCACGACATGATAACACTCCACCATGATAGGATTACTTCTTACCAGGAGTTTACAAATTGATTGGTAGAGAGGTTTGACAAACGTGATCCCGAACTTTACTTCAGAGATCTTGCACAGTTGAAACAGTTGGGTAGTTTGGAGTCATACATTGGAGAGGTTCAGAGACTGTCAATTATGGTGACAGGCATATAAGAGAGGAGGCTGATTATATTATTCATGGAAGGTTTATTTGATCCCATGAAAGTTTGGATCAAGGCATTCGATCCACCTACCTTGCAGGAGGCCATGAGGAAAGCTTGCAGTATGGAGCTTACCACACCACGAAAACAGTTTGGCTGAAAACCATCCATGTCCTCCAATGACACCAAATCTGATCAAAAGAAGTTTGAAAACTCTGATCAAAAGAAAAAATTTGCAGCACCTCTAGATCGTGAAACACTTAACGATTTACGTAGGAAGAAACTCTGTTTTTATTGCAAAGGCCCATATGACATCAACCACGATTGCCCCCTCAAGCCTAAAGGGAAAAATAGGCATATGGAGTGGTTCTTTGAGGGAGAAGAGTTGACTGATTTTTCAGACCAGCAAGCTGCAATTTATGATACGCATGAAGAAAAATCAGAAAATGAGGTAGAAAGAGAGGTTGAAATTAAGCTACAGGAAGCTCATATGTCCAGTATGCAGAGAGAAGGTTCTTTTAGACTTCGTGGGATACTAGCTGGTCAAAGAGTTATTTCTCTTTTGGATACAGGTGCAACCCATAACTTTATTGATTCTCGGTTGGTGGAGAATGTTGAAGTTTGTAGCAGCTTCAGGTGAATCCTTCCAGCCTAGATCGCATGGAGATAATAATTAAATGCTAGCCGTTGTCTATTTAATTATTATATACGATTTGATGAAGAGACATTTCCTTTGATAAACATTATTTAATATGCATTTAATGAAGAGACTCGTATTAAATAATGAGGCACGATTTTGAGAAGGCTGACTCCTTGTTTAGTAAAAGATTTATTTCTTAATAAGGCCGACATGCTCTTTGAAGAGGCGCGTCTCTCCCTTTATTTGGTATATATACAACTTCATTTTGTACTCCATTCATCATCGAATTCATTAGCATTCATATTCATCTTCAGTACTATACAAGAGCAGTGCGAGTTTGTGTAAAGTGCAGATTGAGATCTGAGTATAAGGCAGAGATATCCAAACAGTTTGTATCACTCAGTCCTGTATTTACATCAGTTTGTGATACTGGTTATTGGCCTACTTATCAGCCTCTATTGTAAAGGAGTTTCTCATTTGTGAATCAATAATATAAGAGATATTATTGGCTGGGTTTTTCTCCCTCAAGAGGAGGGTTTTCCCAGGGTATCTGCTGTGTCTTGTGTTAAGTTTT
>VDFB02349317.1:0-18888 GCA_007258455.2 Sequoia sempervirens
TTACATGCTTGATTTGAGCATTCTGAAACATTTTTGGGCTTGACCCATGATAGCATTTCATGCCTTTTGTATTTTCTAGAAAACTCTCATATGGGTAAATGGTATTTTGAAGAAATAATGTCTATCTTTGATCTCTCCAAAACTCGAGCTCGATCCATGATTGCATTGTATGTATTTTGCATTTTTAACAAAAACCCCCATATAGGTAAGTTGAAAATAATGAAGAATCTACATTTTGAATCAAAACCCCATGTGGGTATTCTTTATTCTGAAAGAAATTCACTTATTTCTATATTTCCTATTAAAACCCTCCATGGGTTCACTGAAACAAAGAGAAATCTCTGCACTTTAATCAATTCTACCATGGCACTCTATACTTTTAAAAGCAATCTGTGTTTGAAATCAAAATCCCATATGGTGGTTATGTTCTTTTAAAAGGAAAAACTCTTCATTTTTGTACTTTGTTATGTTGTGACATTCCTTTACTTGTTCTCATAAAGCAGATTTTCTTTACTCAGAAAATAACACTTAAATTCCTTTCACTATTTTTTTGATGGCACAACTCAATAAAGCTTAAAATGATTTAGACCCTTTAGTAGTTGCTTATCAAAAACTTTCTCCGCTTTACGTACTTGGACACTGTACTTTGCACTTAAATATGTTGCTTCTTTCACCACTTAATAGATGATTGTACTATCCATGCATTGATTAGATGATATCAATGTTCTTTATCTTGGCACTCTTCATGCATTTTTATGTTCCCATTAAGAAGTGACTACTCCATGCACTTGTTCTCCTTCAAAACATTTAAAATTGATGCATCTACTCCATTTAATGCAACATTTGCATTCAGTCATTATAGTTCAATGCTTTACATTCTCTTGATCACATTTACCAATCACACCTTTTGTTCTTCAAACAATAGCATGATGATGTGAAACTATCACAATTGAATGTTGTTCTGCATGTTTCTTCAAAGTTCATTGTTGTTTTAAACTAAATGAAACTACACCATTTTTCCTTTATGATGCTTCCCCTATACACTTATTCAAAAGGTATGATTCTTTGATAGATAACTTGTAGGCCTCCCTTTTTATCAAACACATTTGTACATTCATTGACCACTAGTGACATATGATGGCTCTTTGCCTTACTCACAACTATGAGGAACTCTTCTCAAACAACCTTGCCTAGTCAGTTCAGAATGCAACATCATTTGTGTAGGTTACTTTGATGCTTTCTACCACTTATTCATCACACATGAATGCTTCATAAAGCATGCACTCTCAGCTCAACACTCTTATAGAATAAGGAAAATGAGAACTTGAAGCTCCTCCAGATGCTTCCATTATTTCTTAATGCTCTATAGATGAGGAATAATGTATGCATGGTCACTATCACATTATGAACATGAAACAAATGCTTGAATAGCATGAATAAAAGTGCCCAAAATACTATATGGCAACAAAAAATCAATTAATATGGTAATACTTAAAACTTTCCAGTATGAAATTGATGCATTTCAGTTGAATTGAATCCATTAAGTTCATTGTCCACCTATAGCTTTCATTTCGTTGTTCAGACTTGATTGCTTTGATGACTGAAATTCTATTTTACTCCTTCATGAATGGCTCAGATGAGCATGATAATTGTATTTTCTTACTCAGCCTACTTGAAATTTTAGGGGGTAGCATGCCGAGCTCTACCCTTGTGGGAGCCTGTTCTACTCCACATGCTTTTATGTCTTCATAAGATTATCAGCTACATGACTTTTCCTATACCTGCACAAGAAACAATGTTAGCAAAAACAAAATATTATTATGATGTTTCCTTCTTTGCTTCTATCCATCTCCCATTTTCTCAACTATTTCAATGTATTATCAGTAGCATTTTACATTATTGTTGGTGTTTCATATAGGGATGTTCATAGTCAGAGCTCTAACAACCTCGTTTCTTCTCTGACAGGTCGATCAGAGCTCGAGGATGAAAGATGGTGCACCATTCCTGCATTGGCCAATAGTAATGTAGGCAATGATGATTATGTCCATGCTTATGTGTTTTCTTTCCTGCACCTTCAATAGTGTAGCATGCTCCTTATGATGCATTATGACAATTATCTCCATGGCTTGTGTGGATTCTTTAATTTCTCTTCCTACTTTTCATTCTGAAAAGAAATGCATCAAAATGCAAAAAATGTACCATCATTTGTATTCTTGCAATCAAATGAAAAATTGTAATGTGAATAGCATCATGAAATAAATGAAAGCACTTGTTATGCTTAATCATTTGTACATTTATTTTTGTACTCCATTTGACTTGTAAAGCACTGAACAACTCCTGAAACTCAGTTTTCTCAAACAATGCATAACTGACACTTGATGAATGAAGTGCAAACAACACTTACTGCACATGTAGAATAACTAAACTTCCACTTTAAGATATAACAAATTAATTAGCTCTACCAATTGAGTTGTAGTGAAAATTGGTAACATTTTTGCGATTTTCGCTAAATGCTTGCCAACTAAGCATTAGATCAGTTGCCTTTTAAAAATCCATTAGGTGCGGAGTCAAATCTTCTCCTCCATGAAACTCAAAAAATTGAACAGCAACTCCAAACATCAATAAAACAAAAATAGACAATGCAAAAAGCAAAATAATAGGCCTTGATGGTCAACCAAAACATGCGCAGCAATGCTTAGGGAAAACAAATCTACTGAAATGAAATGTGTGTGAAGCACTTATTTGTAGCAACTACTCTACTATTTACAAAACATTACTTATCTCAAAGGCAATGCTTGAGGTGGATCCCATTAACTGGGATAGACAGCACCTCTCCAATCAACTTAGAAAGTTGGAAAGCGTTGTGCTCCCTACACTCCGTGATCACATAAGGCTCGTCCCAAATTGCATCAAATTTGGAATGTCTTCCAGGTCTGCTCTTATATTCATTCCACTTAAAAACCAAATCACCAATGATGAATTCTCGTGGTCTTTCCCTTTTTTCAAAAGGGCTCTTCATCTGAGCTTGATGTATTTCAAGTTGCCTTAATGCTTCTTTTCTAATTTATTCAAGCTCTATCAACTGTACAAATCTCACTTCAAGAGGCTACTCATTTAGCAATTACAGCTCTTTAACAAAGCTCAAAGTAGGTAATTCAATAGAAATAGGTAACTTAGCTTCTTTTCCATAAGCAAGTACATAAGGAGAAAAACCAGTGGCCCTTTTAGGAGTTACCCTGTCAATCCAAAGGGCTAACTTAAGCTTTTCATGCCATGTTTGTTGATTGTCCTCGACTATCTTCTTGATTATCCACATCAAATTCTTATTTGTAGATTCTAATTTCCCATTACCCTATAGATAATAGTTAGAAGACATGTTCAGATAAACGTTATTCCTAACTGACCAATCAAAAACCCTTAAACTGATAAAAGCTAAGCCATTGTCAGAGATTATTGAATTTGGGGTACCAAATCTCGACACTAAGTCTTGATAGAAATTAAGTCCAGAAGTCTTGTTTTCTTCCTTCAAAGCAATAGCTTCGGTACAATTAGTGAAGTAGTCTATTGTAGTAAGAATCTACTTATGACCTATGCTTGAAGGTGGGTTGATTGGCCCAATAAAGTCTAAACCCTATTTGGAAAAGGGATGCTCCACTTGAATTGGATGCAGAGGCAGAGTTGTAAGCCTCTGCTTTCCAGAAAATAGAGCACACTTTTCACATCTTTGGACCCAAGCAATAGCATCCTTAAACATATCCGTCCAATAATAACCAGCCCACATAATTTTCAAGGTTGTTGCTCTTGTAGCAAAGTGGCCTCCTGAAGGCCCATCATGAAATTTTGCTAACAGCTTGTCAACTAAAGCCGGCTCAATACATCTTAATAAAACTCCTTGAAAATCTTTCCTATAAAGAATGCCATCAATAATTGCAAAAGCAATGGCTTGTAATCTGTAATACCTTCTCTTTGCTTTGTCCAAACCTTCAAGGCACTCACCATTCTACAAATAGTGTATCATTTGCTGCACCCAGGTAGCAATGGGGACTAAAACAACAAGTGCATCATCATTGTTTAGTACTCTATCAACACTTTCAGCTTCTTTTAATTTGTTGCCCATTGTATTTTTTGTAATCTATTCACACAAACCCTTGTCTCTGACAAGCTTGGTTATTTTAATATTAATATCAAACTCCATCACCTTGGTTATCCGACCAGCATGCTTATCATTAATTTCATAATTAAGTAAGAAGTCCTTAATAGTTGAATGAGCAACCAATAAATGAATTATTGAAGTAGGAGGAGAAACACACATTCTCCCCCACTTAAAACAAATCAAAGTCTTAAACAAATTACCCATAACAGATTTAAAATCTGCAATACAAACTTTTTATTTGTTCATTCAAATCACCAACAAGAAACATAAATACTTCAAAAATCTGTAAATACAATTATTGCAGCCTCCATGGCTGATAAATATGCATAAAAAAAAACTGAGAATAAACTGATCTACAATAGTAAGATCACTTAAGAATCATGCTTTAGAAATTCTTTGTTCAAATCATTTATCCTTTCTCAACATCTCTAGCTTTTAACCTGCAACATTCAACAAAAACTCTCTGTAGAATATGGAATATAAATTTCCAGCAAATATGCTGCTGTAAATAACTCCTTACACCTACAACAAAATGATTTATTTCAACCTTCAAACAAGAACAATGCTCGAATCTTCATTCTTTCCCCAAAATCTAAAAATTTCCCCTTCAATTTCTCCATGAAAACCCTCCAACAAGCTTTCTTAACCCCCAATTTTGGCCTCCTTCAAAAAGCCACAACCCCAACCTGAAAAAGGAATTAAAATCCCTTTATAATATGCATTAAATCTCTAGAAAAATCAGTTTCCAAATCCATTCCTCAATATGCTAAAACTGGTAGTCCAACTAGTCTTCCCACTCCTCACAAATAGGCCCTGAACTAGAAAAATCTTTCAAACACAACTTGGAAGCCCCAAATTTGAATGATGGATTAAATTCATATTTAGAATCATTATTTCTCCAACAACCTTAAAAATCCACTCCCAACAAAGTTTTGAAGAATAACAAACATGCAAGATTCCCACTCCTAGAAAATAGGGACCCAATTAGAAAAGCAACTGCCAACTCAACTTGGGCACTCAAGATCTCCATTATTAAAATTTATGAGGATTTAATTGAGTTTTAAAATTTTTCAACTCCCCCAAAAATCCATTCCAAGATTTCCTTTTTAAAGCTCAAGTTCAACACTACCACCTAGACTTTCTCCACTCCAAAAAAATTAGCAATATTAAAATAAAAGACCAATTATTTATTACAATTTTTGGCCTACTATTTTAATTTATTTCTCCAACTAAATAATTATCAAACCATAGGAAAATAGAAAATTAAATTATTTATCTTTTTTGATGTTGATTTCCTATACACTTGGATGCTCACATCAATTACGCTATTTGATAACATATGCCTATTTTTTTTGAGGCTTCTCACAACAGTAAAACATGCTTCTCAACAAAAGAATACTTCACCTCATAATCATGTAATACCTAGCTGAAAAAATGCTATGGGTTGCTCCAAGCCTTCATCGTTTTGTTGGCACAACATAGCTGAAATAGTATCTACCCCTCCAAAGGCATAAAGAATGAAATCTCTATCATAATTTGGATTAATGAGAGTAGGAGCAGCTGCAAGGGCTTCTTTTATCTGCTCAAAACTTCTCTTACCCTCTAGAGTCCAACTAAAAGGCATATTCTTTTTTAATATAACAATGAGAGGTTGCAGCAAAGTTGCAATATTAGGTATGAATCTTCTCACAAAATTTATTCTTCCAAGAAAGCTTTGCAAGGCTTTCTTGTGAGTTGGTAATGGTAATTCAAGAATAGTTGAGACTCTCTTAGAGTCTATAGAAATACCTTGCTTTGAAACGATGTGTCCAAGGAGTTTACCTTCATTTACAGAAAAAATTCACTTTTTTCAGATTGAGATATACTCCAAACTCTCTGCATCTTTGAAAAATCTATTTTAAATGCTCAAAATGTTCATTAGCATTTCTAGAAAAAATAGTAATATCATCTAAATATACTAGAACAAACTTGTTCATGAGGTCGTGACAGGCCATGTCCATCACTCGCTGAAATGTTGCTCTAGCGTTGGATAAACCAAAAGGAATCATTTTATAGGCCATGGTGCCCCATTTAGTTGTAAATGTTGTTTTGAACTAATCCTCCTGCTTTACCAAAATCTGGTTATAACTTGAATACCAATCCAGTAAAGAAATTTTTTTAGAACCAGAAACTACTTGAAAAATTTGCTCCATGGAAGGGAGTGGATAGTGATATTTCAGAGACACTTTGTTTAAATCTTGTAAATCAACACACCACCTAATTTCCCCACTTTTCTTCCTAACTGGAACTAAGTTAGACACCCAAGAAGTATGCTTGATAGGAAAAATAATACCACTCTTGACTAACTTATTCAACTCAACCTTCATAAGGTGTTCTAATTTGGGGTTAAGAGGTCTTTGTTTTTGCCTTACAGGTTTTGCTCCAGGTTCTAATTTGATAGTATGTTGGGCTAGTTTTGGATCAAATCATTTTAAATCCTTGTACTCCCAAGCAAAAATATCACTAAATTCCTGACATAATAGAATAAAAGCTTGATGTTCCTCTTCATTGCATACCTTTCCCAACTTGAGAAGTTTACCTTTGAAAATATCAATTGCCTCATAGTGTTCTTCTTTGACAGTCATGTTGCTTTTATCTTTCCTTGCTTGGTCATCAAAATTAAAGAAGGATTCTAATGTGACTATCCCTCTTGGTAGCTTGTTTTTCTTCAACTGCACAATCTAATTATCATACTGCTACTGCCACTTTTGCTGATTTCCATCAGCGAACTCAACTTCAGCAATTAGGAAGCTTACAACCTGCTCATCAGTGTCAAAAACTTTCCAACTCACATTATTGTCAGGTACAAAAAGTCTAACTATAATCTTTACATATTGTTGTGCCTCTACTTTTTGAATCTCATTCAAAATATCAAATTGAGCTCCTATGGCAGCAAGCCTATCTGCATACTTATTTTCATTTCTAAGCACTGAAAGAATATTAAAAGCATCAAAATTTTGTATCAAATTGCATACACAATGCTTATATTTCTTAAGTGAATCATTTTTTGTAGCATTCAGATTTCTAACTTGATTCACTATCAATTTTGAATCACCATAAACACGTAAGCATTTAATACCTCTCTTTCGGGCCCATTCTAGGCCATGCACCAGTGCTTCATATTCAGCTATATTATTTGTACAACTGAAAGAAAGCCTAAAAGTTGAATAATACTTGTCATCTGGTGAAACCAGCATGGCTCCACCACCAACACCCACACTGCTTCTTAAACCATAGAATTAAAGCTTCCAAAGCTTATCTTCTATTTATGCAGGTTGCTCCTCCTCTTTAAACAGATTAGGCATATCAAAATCAGGATCACGAATCATATAAACTCCTAATCCTATCTCATCTGTGTGCTAGAAAGGATCAAGCTCATGATCTTCAGCTACCCACTTATCTAGATTCACATTTTCTATAAGGGTGTTGTGGTCTAAGGTCATTGTTTGTTCCTCTAGTATAGGGTGACGTAGAGGTTAGCATTTATAGGATTTCAAACATATGGCTCGATATGGTCTTTGGCTAGAGGTTTAGACTTTATGGTTACTTTTGTACCATACCTTGTTCTAAAAAATATATGAGACTAATTAGAGGATAAAAACCCACCCAGCTTGGCTATAAAATCTCTTGAGAGGCAAATGGAAAAGTGGAGTGGTAGATCAATAACATGTATATCCTGATGGATTGCAAAATTCGGGGATGCATGCAGAGTAAGGGCTAAATTCTTGATTATACCAGCAGTTTTAATAGTAAATCCATCCAACTAAACTACACCTATTTGGGAATTAGGCTCATAAACAAGACCTAGCTTATTGGCTAAGCTCTTAGGCATAACTAAGCTACTTGCACCAGAATCTACCATAAAATTATGTACTATCTTATCACCAATAATTAGACTTAAGTAAAATGGAGGAGGCTTTACCTCTTTAGTTTTCTAATCATTCTTAACCTCCAAATCATTTTCAAGCACAACCTTAGCAATTCCTTGATTAGCACCATCAGAAATGGAAAGCTCAGCTAAAGCATCCTATAGCAAGCCTTTTTGACACAGGATGTGCAAAGCATCTAATACTGACATGCTGACAATAGCCTTTCTGAGATGTTCAACATTATTGAAAGAAATAGGAGTTACCTTCTGCTAGTTTTTTATAACAGCAACATCTCCTCCTTTTTGCAAAGGTTGTGATTGTGTCTTTGATTGTTCCTTGCCAGGTATTTCTTGGCCTCTCTGCAAAATCTACACCTTAGGTTGCGCTGCAGCATTAATATTTGATGAAGAAATAGGCTACTTGTCCTTTGTAGGTTGCTGCTGTGAATTTCTAGCTTGCTGCCCCAAATCCATGGCTCTCTTTTTTGATCTAGTGTTGGCTAAAATAGGATAATTTTGTTGATCTTGGTTGTTCGTGCCACAAAATTCAGAACTCTGCTAGTTTGGCAAAGCAACTTCAAAGCTTTCCTATTGTTCTTGATTTTGGCTTGGAATATTCTCCAAACCAGCATAGTTGTTTTTGACCATTAAGGCCTGATTTCTCATGCCATTCACACATGTTGACTGGTTATGGGGTTGGTTGCATGGATAACACCAATCACAATCCTGGGCAATGTTATTTTGTGGTACAAGTTCCTTTGAAAAGATGGCAACATTCGGGTTGTATGGCTGGAACGGTCTTGGGTTGAAATTTTTCCTTTGGCCTTGATAGTCATTTTGAAAGGCTAGCCTATTAGGTTGATTCTGCTGGTACGGGGCTTGATAGGGCTTATGCTCTTGGCCAACTTTCTTTTTAATGCTCACTAGATCATTTCCAAAGGTCTTCAGTATACTTTTTATCTCTTGAAACTCTTGGTTTTGGGATGGAGTAGTAATTTCTTGGGCTGCGGTCTGATAACCTATTGCTAGAATAGGCAGAATAGCAATTAAAGGGGGTAAAGCGATAGGAATAGGTGACTGTATTTCAGGAAATTAGGGCATAGGAGGCCTAGGGGCTAGATCTCCAGCTTGGATGAGATAATTTTCTGCTCTAATAGTGACGTCAAAAGCATTGGGGAGAGTGAAACCACCTATAGACTAGATCATTATTGAAATCTTGCTATTCAAAGCCTTTAAAAAAATAGAAAAGCATGTTGAGTTTTTGGTTTTACCGTTAAAGGAATTTTGTCTCAGATTCTTTGGAATCAGTAATTGAAATCCACCATTTGCTCATGCGGTGCTCTCTGAATCATGCTCAATTTTTCTAACAGGGACAAGTGATCTGACCTATCTTTGAACTACCAGTGTAATCCATCATCCAACTCATCCCACGTCATGATTGAGTTTGGCTGAAGTCCTCTAAACCATTACAAAGCTTTAAAAGCCTCAGTGCCACATTTTCTTGAGTGACATTATGAATTGAGCATAAGGTGGTGATGTCTCGAATGTGCTCAATCGGTGTTATGTGATCCTCTCCAATAAAATATGGCAGACCTCTGAGGGCCACAACTGGGATATCATCGTGCTGAGTGATATTCAACGGGATGCCCCCGTTAAAAGTTGCAATCGGGTGGTGTCTTGGTGTTGCCATTAGCAGTGCTTGTGCTATAGGAATGGGATTTCCTGGTGATAAAACTAGAAATTTGAAAATAGGAGGTGTTGATTTTGACCTCGCAGGTGTTTCAAATAGTCTCTTTGTTGTTTTTCCTCTCCTTTGTGGTGGGGATAACTATCAAAACTCAAAAGGTGCAGAACTTGATCTAGTTTGTACTTTTCTCATGCACAAGCTACACTAAGTTTGCATGCAAAATTAGAAATGGAGTCTCTAGGTATATTGAAAAGGCCTCCAAAAGGATGAATAAAATTACTGCGTACACCAAACAACAACTTTTAAAATATTGAAAACTTCTCTAAAATTGATTTTCAGAGTCCCACCGAGCATGCCAAAAACTGTTATCAATTAGATATGTACCCTATGTTAAATTTCCAAAAATTTAACTATCAGTTGACACGTGGAAACCTTCTTAAGATGTGGGTGATCTAAATGAAGAAGGAATCTCCAGAGTCGGTTGGTTCTCTGAATGATATACTCTATTCTAAATGATCTTCTGTATTCTAAATGATCTTCTGATGGAAAGAGCTAGAAAGACAACTGAAATGAAAACTATGACTTAAAGTGATTTTCAGAACTTAATGATGACTTTGGTTTTTACCCACAAACAGCTCTCAGAAAATAATAGTACTTCACAATCCCTCATGAACACTCAACACAATTGATTTTCATGAAGATTCAGGCTTAACCACAACATGCAACCTGTATTTTATGAACTTTCTACAACAAAACTACAATATTAGGACATAACAAGGATTTTATAAATAGAAATCGCAATATAACATCAAACTATAAATGCAATTGACACAAAAATTGAGAAATAGGAATGTTGCTTTATTCAACTAAAGGAGATATCAAAAGTCTGAGTACAAATTTCTACTTACAAAACTCTTTGTCTCAGCATGAGAGGAAGAAACAATGAATCTGAACTAAGAAAAACTCTAAGTTTCTATTCAAGATATATCACAAAACCCTAATCCGAGCTCAAGAAGAAAGCTCAAGGAAAAGCATCAAAAACTACCCCAAAATGAGTAACTGAAATGGAAAACTCTCACTCTTTGCATGTCCATGTTGAAAAGCACCTAAAAATAGGTTTGCTTTGCTTTAAAAGCAAGAAAAAACACCTAATCTCCTCTCCATGCAGCTCAAATCTGACCAAGGAAAAGTCTATTCTCCTTTTCCTTCACAAAATGCTAAAAATAGCAAGAAAGAATAAAACAATTTATAAAATATTGTTTTATCTTCTGCTTTACAAGACATGCAGTTTTATTCTTTTTTCAATTTGACCTATTTTTGCAATAAAGTTTAAAAAGAATCTTTTCAAAAACAATACCTTATCTCTCCAATTGCACTATGATTTTTTCTTAAAAATCATAAAATATGAATAATCTCCATCAATTTTTTAATTGATTTCTTTAAAATCAATTTCAAAACAAAGTCTAAGGTATGAAATTTAATCCAAGGCAATATTTCACAAGGCATAAAAAACACCAAGCTCGACCTAAGGCAATTCAGCCTCATAAGGAACTAAGGTAATTTAAGTTTAATATTTCACAAGGAATGCAATATTCTCCCTAAGTCGAATTAGGGTAACATGGTAGAACAAAACTCAAAATGAAAACCCTAAAATCATTTCATTTGCACTTGTGACTTTGGGGAAGAAGGCTCTGCTAAGAAAGAGTGCCACCATAGACTAGGGTTTTCAGCTTGGAGCTTCCATCGAGCCCTTTCCTCTTTGATTCCTCACCATATTCGGCCTCTCCTTCTCATGGTAAGTTTTGACTACACTTTTGTTCATTCCTTGGCTCCTTTTGATGAGAATTAAGGCCTCACAGGCTACGGCCATAAACATATTTCCTAATGCTTCTTGTATTTATGTATTTTCCTACCTTATTCTTCCACCTCGTCCGCCATGGGAGCCATTGCTTGAGATGTTTGAGGAAGCCCTAACAGAGTTCAGCCAAGGGCTTTCTTACTCTTCCACAGACACATAATGGTAAACTTTTATTTTTGTCTTTACTTTTCACTCAATCAAAGCTTATAAAAGCTTGTCTATGTAGAAAGATTATTTTTATTTGAAAATTTGCAGGCCATTGTATAGGTTGTGCCATGTATGCTCTTGATAATGAATTTTTACAAAGAAACTTGCATTGTAATCATTGTTTGCTTCAAATATTTTTAGATTTGATGGAAACTCAAATGGGCTTTTACCCTTATGTGAGTTGATAAACATTTTATGAGCCAAGATCTCTCTCCAGGCCATGGCCATTACATGCTTGATCTGAGCATTCTAAAACATTTAAGGGCTCGACCCATGATAGCATTTCATGCCTTTTGTATTTTCTAGAAAACTCTCATATGGGTAAATGGTATTTTGAAGAAATAATGTCTATCTTTGATCTCTCCAAAACTTGAGCTCGACCCATGATGGCATTGTATGTATTTTGCATTTTTAACAAAAAAACCCCACATGGGTAAGCTGAAAATAATGAATAATCTACATTTTGAATCAAAATCCCATGTGGGTATTCTTTATTCTGAAAGAAATTCACTTATTTATGTATTTCCTGTCAAAACCCTCCATGGGTTCACTGAAACAAAGAGAAATCTCTGCATTTTAATCAATTCCAGCATGGCACTTTGTACTTTTAAAAGCAATTTGTGTTTGAAATCAAAATCCCATATGAGGGTTTTGTTCTTTTAAAAGGAAAAACTCTTCACTTATGTACTTCGTTATGTTGTGAAATTCCTTTACTTGTTCTCAAAAAGCAGATTTTCTTTACTCAGAAAATAACACTTAAATTCCTTTCATTGTGTGTCTGATGGCACAACTCAATAAAGCTTAAAATGATTCAGACCCTTCAGTAGTTGCTTATCAAAAACTATGTCTATTTTACATACTTGGACATTGTACTTTGCACTTAAATATGTTGCTTCTTTCACCACTTAATAGATGACTATATTATCCATGCATTGATTAGATGATATCAATGTTCTTTATCTTGGCACTCTTCATGCATCTTTATGTTCCCATTAAGAAGTGACTGCTCCATGCACTTCTTCTCCAAAACATTTAAAATTGATGCATCACTCCATTTAATGCAACATTTGCATTCAGTCATTATAGTTCAATGCTTTACATTCTCTTGATCACATTTACCAGTCACACCTTTTGTACTTCAAACAACAGCATGATGATGTGAAACTATCACAATTGAATGTTGTTCTGCATGTTTCTTCAAACTTCATTGTTGTTTTAAACTAAATGAAACTACGCCATTTTTCCTTTATGATGCTTCCCTTGTACACTTATTCAAAAGGTATGATTCTTCGATAGATAACTTGTAGGCCTCCCTTTTTATCAAACACATATGTACATTCATTGACCATTGGTGACATATGATGGCTCTTTGTCTTACTCACAACTATGAGGAACTCTTCTCAAACAACCTTGCCTAGTCAATTCATAATGCAACATCATTTATGTAGGTTAATTTGATGCTTGCTACCACTTATTCATCACACATGAATGCTTCAGAAAATATGCACTCTTAGCTCAGCACTCTTATATAATAAGGAAAATGAGAACTTGAAGCTCCTCTAGATGCTTCCATTATTTCTTAATGCTCTGTTGATGAGGCATTATGTATGCTTGTTCACTATCACATTATGAGCATGAAACAAATGCTTGAATAGCATGAATAAAATTGACCAAAACACTATATGGCAGAAAAAAAGAAATTAATATGGTAATATTTAAAACTTTCCAGTATGAAATTGATGCATTTTAGTTGAATTGAATCCATTAAGTTCAGTGTCCACCTGTAGCTTTCATTTCATTGTTCAGACTTGATTGTTATGAGTGAACAATGAAACTTGATTGCTTTGATGACTGAAATTATATTTTACTCCTTCATGAATGGCTCAAATGAGCATGATAATTGTATTTTCTTACTCATCCTACTTGAAAGTTTAGGGGGTAGCATGTCGAGCTCTACCCTTGTGGGAGCCTGTTTTACTCCACATGCTTTTATGTCTTCATAAGATTATCAGCTACATGACTTTTCCTATACCTGCACAAGAAACAAACAATGTTAGCAAAAATAAAATATTATTATGATGTTTCCTTTTTTGCTTCTATCCATCTCTCATTTTCTCAACTGTTTCAATGTATTATCAGCATCATTTTACATTATTGTTGGTGGTTCATATAGGGATGTTCATAGTCAGAGCTCTAATAACCCCTTTTCTTCTCTTACAAGTTGATCAGAGCTCAAGGATGAAGGATGGTGCACCATTCCTACATCGGCCAATAGCAATAGGAAATGATGATTATGTCCATGCTTATGTGTTTTCTTTCCTACATCTTCAATAGTGTAGCATGCTCCTTATGATGCATTATGATAGTTATCTCGATAGCTTGTGTGGATTCTTTAATTTATCTTCCTGCTTTTCATTCTGAAAAGAAATGCATCAAAATGCAAAAAATGTACCATCATTTGTATTCTTGCAATCAAATGAAAAATTGTAATGTGAATAGCATCATGAAATAAATGAAAGCACTTGTTATGCTTAATCATTTGTACATTCAATTTTGTACTCTATTTGACTTGTAAAGCATAAAAAATAACTCCTAAAACTTAGTTTTCTCAAACAATGCATAACTGGCACCTGATGAATGTAGTGCAAACAACACTTATTGCACATGCAGAATAACTGAACTTCCACTTTAAGATATAACAAATTAATCAGCTCTACCAATTGAGTTGTAGTGAAAATTTGTAATAGTAGCCTTCCCTGAGAAGGAGTTGTTTATGAGTATCACAATGGTAGACATTCCACCAACTTATGGGATGTTGTTGTCAAGACAGTGGAGTGCATCCATGGGTGGAAGTATACAGTGTGATTTGTCATTTTCCACATTCTCAATTGACCAAAAGGATGTTAAGATTTCTAGAGAACTAAGAGTTCGCCACATGATTGAATATGCAGAGGAGCCAGAAGAACCAATGATAATCAATTTTGTAGAAACTAGTTTAGACACTTTTCAAGTTGAAGAATTGAAACAAGAAGAAGAAGTCTAGGATGCACCACAAGAAGATGCTCTTTAGACCAGGTATTTTGATGGAGCTTATTCCAAGGAAGGCTCCGATGTAGGAGTTATTCTCATTTCCCCACAAGGTAAAACATTCAAGTACTCCTTTCTGTTAAAATTTGCTTGTACAAATAATGTGACCGAATATGAGCTTTGTTGTTTGGTCTGAAATTAACTTTAAAGCATGGTATCAAGATGTTAAAAGTGGTGGGAGGTTCTAAATTAGTTGTCTCCTAGGTGAGATCCAAATTTGTTTCCAAAAATAAAAGGCTTAAGCAATATAGGAATGCAGTTTGGGATACTATTGAGGCCTTTGATGCTTTTAACATAGACTAGATAGAAAGGGGGATGAATGTCAGGGTGGATCTATTAGCTAATATTGTTGTCAGATTAGATGATGACACCTTTTATGGCATTTCAAAAATAGAAGTACAAACTTGGCCTGCAGTGCCTCACAACATTTGCAACTGGCAAGTGTTTGATGATGACAATGATCTTTTAAAAATTTTGCACTATATTGATCAATATGAAAGCCAAGAAATTGATTTTATCTCATTAGTGGTGAAGGTTGATGGAAAAGAGATATTATTTGGTAATGAGATGATCCAGTTGAAAACTAACAAGATTCCCAAAGGACCAATTAAATTAGAGAGGGTCTTTGATGGCCCTGATAAATCAAATGTTAAGCAAGCATCTTCCCATAGGGAAGATTTGGAAGAAATAAATCTTGGAACTAGGAATTCTCCCAAAAAGGTGTACATAGGGAAGAAGATGTAACCTCATGTTAGATCTATGTTGATTTCCCTATTAAGGAAGTATAGACATGTGTTTGCATGGTCATATGATGACCTAAAGGCCTATAGGTAGGATCTATCTCAGCATGAGATACCTTTGAAGCCTAATGTGAAACCTTTTAGGCAAAAGCATAAGCCAATAAATCCCACATTGCAACCAAAAATGCAAGAAGAATTGACAAGGTTAAGAGATATCGGGATTATTAAGCCTACAAGGAATTCTTCATGGGTTTCAAACTTGGTTCGAGTCAGGAAAAAGAATGGGGACTTGAGGCTTTGTGTAGATTTTAGGAATCTAAATGTCGCATCCTTGAAAGAAAACTACCCTCTGCCTAATATGGAGGCTACGCTGCAAAAGGTCATAGGGTGTGAACTACTCTCAATGATGGATGGGTTCTCAAGTTACAATTAGGTTATGGTGAGAGAACCTAAACAGTACAAGACTACATTCACTACACCATGGGGAACCTGTGTATGTGAGAATGCCATTTGGCTTGATCAATGTTGGTGCAACATTTCAAAGAGCCATGGATGTGGCTTTTGAAAAAATTATTAACCTCTTCCTAGCTATATTTCAGGATGACCTGACTTCTCACAACAAGAAGGAAGAAGATCATTGTTCTCACTTGGAGAAAATATTTTTTAGAGCCTTGGAGTATGGAATTTCTTTGAACCCTAAGAAATGCACCTTTGGGGTTAAGGAAGGAAAGTTATTAGGGAATATTGTCTCAAAGGATGGGGTTAGGATTGACTCTAAATGTGTGATAGCAATAGAAAGGATCCCACCACCTAGAAATGTGAAGGGAATCCAATCCTTCTTTGGGAAAATTAACTTTGTGAGAAGATTTGTTACTAATTTTGCTGAAATTGTTAGGCCTATTTCTAAAATGCTTAAGAAAGGAGAAAAGGTAGAATGGAAAAAAGATCCTACCAAATATTTTCAAGCCATAAAGGATGCCATCAAAGAAGCACTTGTCCTCAAATCCCCTGATTATTCAAATCCATTCCAACTATTTATCTTTGCTTCATTTTATATAGTAGTAGGGGTATTGTTGCAGAAGAATGATGAAGATTTTGAGTACCCTATTGCATTCTTCAGCAAGTCTTTGTAGGCTACTGAGCTCAAATACGATGTGAAAAAAAAGAAAGCATATACCCTAGTGAAGGTTGTTAAGAATTTTAGACCATATTTGACTAGAGCAACTGTTGTAGCATGTGTTCCAAGTCCAGCAATCAAAGATATTTTCACTCAATAGGAAACCACAGGTCGGAGATGTGGGTGGATCAATAGGATCTAAGAGTTCAATATTGACATCCAGATTACAAAGTTGGTGAGAGTTTAGGGTCTGGCTAAGTTGATGGTCAAAACCAATTTAGAAGCTAATCAGATCAATCAAGTTGAACATGAGAATGTTTCTCTTACATGCAACATGCAAACCTATGAATGGTATAGAAGAATTGTAGAGTACCTAAAGACTATGCAATTCCTTAAAGGCATGCCCAACAATGAAAGGAGAACTCTCAAGTTGTAGGCTATCAAATATATTATCATTGATGGTGAACTCTGGTGGAGAATCCCAGATGGTTTGTTACTTATATGTGTAGATGGAGATCAGGCAGAAGACCTTTTGATTGAAATGCATAAGGGAGCATGTGGAGGTCACTACATGGCCAAAACAACTGCTCACAAAATACTAAGAGCAAGCTTCTGGAGGCTGAATGTGTTCAAAGATGCTCACAAGTTTGTTAAAAAATGTGATGCTTGCCAAATATTCACTAGTAAGTTAAAAAAAATTGGTAACCTTCCTCTTAGACCTATTTCAGTCTAGGCCCTTTTCAACAATAGGGCATTGATTTTATTGGAGAGATGTTAGAAAATTCAAGTGGGGGTCATTCTTGGATCCTTGTTACAAAAAATTACTTTACAAAGTGGGTAGACGCTTCCTACTAGAAAGGCAAAAAGTAAAGTGGTAATTGATTTCTTAATGAATAATATATTGAGTAGATTCAAATTCCCAAAAAGAATTATTTCTGACAATGCCATGTGCTTTAGATCTAAAGAGTTTATTGACTTTTGTAATAAACATGGCATCTGTGTTTCTTACTCATCTCCTTATCACCCACAAGGAAATGGACAAGTAGAATCCAATAATAAGAGTTTGATGAAGATCATCAAATGGATGATTGAGAAGAACAAGAAGGCATGGGATTCAAAACTACAACTTGCATTGTAGGTAGATAGGACTACAGTTAAAAAGGTCATTGGGAAATCACCATTCAACTTGGTATATGGGGTGGAAGCAAAGATACCTCATAAAAATTTGATAAAGATGTACAAATTTGTTCAAGAATACGATGATGACACCTGTGATGAGATGCAACACAGTATGAAAAAGTTAATTAAGCTTGATGAAACTAGAAGAGAAGCTCATAAAAGAAATGAAAAGTTGCAACTACAAGTCAAACACCTATATGATAAAAATTCCATTGAAAGGAAATTTGAAGTTGGGTGCATGGTCTTAATGTGGAATGCAAGGATGGAAGACAAAGGAAAACATGGGAATTTTGATCCTCTATGGCTTGGGCCATATTTGATTGCATATATGCATGGAGAGGACTCATACTTCTTGCAATCCTTGACAGGTGAAGTTCTAGAACTACCAGTACATGGACAGTTCTTGAAGTCCTATTTCTTGTGAAATAGGTTATTTTCCATGTACATTATATATCCCTGTGATTAGTGTATATAGGTTTGGTGTGTTTGCTTCCTATTGTGTCTACTTGCCTTGTCTAAGAAAGCTCTTAGGTTTTTTGGGCTTCTCTGTGCTGGTTTGCTTTACCATTAGATTTGGATTCTTGCCATACCCACCAAGGGTATGCATCCTTGAACATGAGCCATTGGTAGAGCTCCTAAAATTTTGAAAATTTGAGCTTGTTTTGTGCCCTATAATGGTCTGTTGCATCCATACCCAAGGATAGGGTTTAGGATTTTAGCTCTGTAACCTTTCTCTCAAATATTTCAAGTCTTAAACCTTGGGTATTTCAATCCTCTATTGACCTATTTCACCTGGTTGTTAGTTGCTTGAGTTGCAACTTAAGCCATCATAAACATACATTTACCGACCCTTTTTCCTAGGTTTGTCAGTCAGCTCATGCTTTTATTTGTTTCAAATTTTTCCTAAGTCAGACTGAAATATTTTGTCAAAATACTTAAGTCTTAAGCCTTTA
>VDFB02349318.1:0-23132 GCA_007258455.2 Sequoia sempervirens
TTCTCAAGTTAACTTAATTTCTGAAAATGTTGTAAGAAACTTGGGATTGAAAACTACACTGCATAAGAAACCTTATCCACTAGGCTGGATTTGCGAGAATGATAAATTGCAAGTAACAAGACAATGCACTTTGAGATTCGCAATCACTAGTAAGTTTGTGGATGAAGCATAATTTGATGTGGTTCCACTGGATATATGTGGGATAGTGCTGGGTAGCCCTTATTTATATGATCGAAAAGCTATTTTCTACAGGGAAAAGTATCATTATCATTTGTTTAAAGATGGCATACAGTATATTATACATTCTCACATTATTAAGACTGATCGTTCTTTTGCAAACACAGGGCAATTAAAGAGGGTAATTAATGCAAGTAAAGATTTGACTCTTATGTCTCTCAATTCAGGTGGTTCTAGACATGAACTTGAAGTAGCTAATCAGGGTCAGATGTCGCAGGATGCACCAATAGTACAACATGAGGGAATGGTGAATGAAAGCATTGATGGTCCTGTTGGTGTACATTTTATCATCCACCGAACACACAGAATAAAATGTCCAAAGACACTATATCCTCTCTTGAACAAAATCACCGCGTATGCTAAGATTGCGAGAAGATCATATGGCGATTCCAAGGTTTCTTTCGTCAGGTCATGACATGTGGATAAGCTCAATGGGCGTTGTGATATGCTGGTAATACACAAAGGGACTTACGCTAGGCTTGTTCAATTCACAAGTTAGGACTTAGACGGATTTATCATTAAAGGCTTCTTCGATTGGGACTTTTAATTTGGATCTCAAAAAAATACAAAAGATAAGGGTTTAGAGGATCTATTCTACGCCTAGGAATTCAAGAGTGTAATGTCCCCATTTTTAGCACTGCACTTTTCAATGATTGATGGCCTATCCCCGGGGTGCTATCGGCTAGTCAGAGACAGAATTAGGTTTTCCGACTGTTTGGTGGGTTCTCTTGAAGATTCAGGGTTTTGCTTGTGGGAATTTGGCTGTTTGGATTCTGGATTCCTTCTGGGTTTTCAGAGAGCTTCGCAGAGGTATGACATGCAATTGCGTCGAGCAACCTTTCCGGACTTACTATTTTTAGTAAGTAATGACAGCTACATCTCGGAGTTTGGGATTTTGGATTGCGGATTCTTTTTGGGTTTTCAGAAAGCTTTGCAATGGTATCGCATGCACTTTGATCCGAGCAACTTTCCGAATTTACTATTTTTAGTAAATTCTATTTTTGGCAGTGATCCTGTTGGCTTCAGTTCAGTTGGCCTCCTTTTGCAGTCAGTTCAGTTGGTATGGTTGTTTTGGCCTCTTGATGCTTTTTCTGGAGAGATAAGTATTTTAATTAAAATAATGTTATATTTTAATGTTATAACCCCTTGGCCTAGCTTCATGACTTTAAGTTGTTCTAAAAAAGGGGACCTCATGGGTGGACGCATCATCAGGAAATATTTTTATATTTCTAAAGTCAATAATTGCTTAAGAGAAATTGGACGCCTACCTTTGGAGAAGTTTATATTTTATTTTAAAAGTGATTTTTTATCTCTCAAAGAAGGTACGCCCATCTTGGAGAACAAAAGTCAAGTCAAAGCAAAATGGAATCTTGAGAGGTGGCGCCCCTTTTGGAAGCTTCCAGAACTGTCTTCACAAATTATAAAAGGGAGCCTTGGGTCTTCATTTCATCATCTTATGACTTCAATATTGTTATGCTGCCGAAATGGTAACAGGATTGCTTCGAGGAATGAATGCCTCCTAGCTTGGCTCTTCTTCTTGCTTGAAAGATAGCAACTAGTTGAGAGATAGTTTGTAATAGGTTTGTCTTGCATTTCAGTTGAGTATCTTGCATTTTTTGGAGTTCTAGTTTTGCTTTTCAGTCTCATTTTGAAGTTGCTGAATATCATAGCTGATTGTAAGAATTGCTCATATCTCATGAAATAAAAATATTATTGTTCTGGGCATTGCATAAATCCTTTTCTCTATGTAGGGCGACCATTCTTGCAAAGTTGTAGATTTTTTAATGCAGATTTGGATTTTTAAAAGCAAAATCGCCCCTCTCTTGGCTGTACCATTCTGGGGCTGTCTTGGAAAGCGTGCACAAAAATAATATTGCATTTTGTCAGTCATTTCTCAGTCTAGATTTCATTGTCGTCTTCCTAGCTTTCGTTTGCATCAAGTCTCATGTCATTCCGGCAAGTATTGAGTGAGTTGTGAGTATTTTGGTGGGTTCTAGGGTTGTTGATTGCTTCATTTCAGTTGCTGGTCTGTTATATCAGTCATAGATAAATGCAGATTTGTAAGGAGTTTGAGCCCAGAGAGGTTTGATAAGCATTGAGGAAGTCTTCTATGTTGTTGCAGCAGTGAATAGTCCTAATCTTATGATCTTGGCAAGCATTATCTATCATATTGTAAGCTGAACAGTAGTACTGTTGGCAATTCTTCTCATCTTTCCTTTCATGCTTGTAATACCCACTGAATAAGTGGAAGAGGCTGGCTTGCCGCCTATTTACTTTTGAATTGCATTGTAGTACTTAGCATTTCCGCCATATGGTAGCTCCATTCCCACTTTGGGTTTGAAAGCACATGCTTGGCGTCGAGTTACTTTCAGCAATTGTAGTTGGTAGGGATCCTCTGACCATATGTTAGTCCATCTTGGGCACATTCTTGGTTAGAGTTACTCTTCAGCATGCATTGAGATCCTCTGACCATATGCTCACACCTTGCCCAACTTGGGACCCTGGTGTACATTCTTGGTTAGAGTTGTATTCCGCATCGTTTTGGTTTAAGTGCTAACCCTAACAGATGTGTGTTGCATTGCTTATTGTAATTGAAAATTGAAAAAAATTGGTTCGGAATATTTCAAAGAGACAGTAAGGATCAGATGAAAGGAGTAACCACACTTTGTTTCGCCTCCCTAGGACAACTACGCAAAGTGGGTGCAATCTTCAAAGGGTGTGATTATAATTTTCAAGCCTCGAATAAGACCGAAGTTAAGCATCCACAATCACAAGCTCGGGCTAACTTTACGCATCGAATGAAAATCATCCATCCAAAGAAAGTATGAGCAATATTTCACCATTTAATCTATACGATCAATCTCACATTCACTTAACAAACATTCAAAGCAAATTCTTATTTGTGGACTCTGCCAGCCCATTACCCTGGGGTAGTAATTCGAAGAAAATTTAAAAGTGATCCCATAATCGAATGCCCAGTTGGAAAACTTTAATGAAGTGAAAGCAGAACCATTGTCACAAACCAGAGCCTTAGGACAACTGAATCTAGTGATAATATGCTCCTCTAAGAACCTGATTACTGCATCTGTTGTGCAATTCTTCAGTGCCTGTGCTTCGGACCATTTGGTGCAAGTCAAAATATATCTGTGTTGTGCTGAAGACGGTGGGTTTATCATGTCGATAAAATCAAGTCCCCACATCGCGAATGGTTTCACTTCTGTGATTTGTTGTAATGGCATAGCAGGATTCTTTTCACGAGTTGCAGTAACTTGGCAGGTGTGGCAGGTTTTGACATGCTCATATGCATCTTTGAAAACAAAGGGCCAATAGTACCCTGCTCTTAAAATCTGATAAGTCTTGGCCTGACTTCCTCCATGTCCTGTCCCAAACTTACAATGGAAATGTTCCATAATTCTTCTAGCTTCATCATTTCCTACACATCTTAAGTAAATTCCTTTGTGATTCCTTCTATGGAGAATTGACCCTTGGAGCATATAGCGCTAGCACTTGAGCCTGAAGGCTCACTTCTGTGTTGGGTTCAGCTGTGTAGGATACTTGTGATTTACCAAGTATGCGATGATGTCATAATACCATTCTTCTGGGGAAGTATTAGTCAATACATATGTCTGTTGTACTAAGCCAGGCCCTTCAATGGCCATTGTTTGAGCTAAAGCTTGCCCATGGACTAGCTTCATTGGTTGCAACTCAATATCATATTCTTGGATAGTGGCGACCCATTTTCCCCTTCTTTCTCCTAGCTCATTTTGCATTAGGAGTGTCTTGACAGCTGCATCAAGAATGATGGCAAAGACTTTACTCCTCAAGATATAGTGTCTAAACTTTTTGATGGCCTTTACCAATGCATAGGCCTACTTTTCAATACTCGGGTACCTCAATTCTACATCCTTGAGAGGTGAGCTCATGAAAGCTATGGGATGCTCGTCCCTCTCTTATGTTCTCTAGGTTAACATTGCTGCACAAGAATGTTCCGATGCGAAGGAATATAAGTAGAAAGGCTTCGTATAATCTGGGCTAACCAAGACATGAGCATCAACGATAGCCTGCTTGATTTCTTCAAATGCTTTCTTTGTTGGTAGTGTCCACTCCATTTTCGCATCGTTCTTTAACATCTCATTTAAAGGCTTCACTATCTCGGCAAAACCAATGATAAATTTTCTAACAAAATTGATCTTCCCGAAGAAAGATCTTAGTTCCTTTTGGCTAGTAGGCAAATGAATTCTTGATATTGCCTCTATGCGTTCAGGATCAATCAATATTCCTCTCTCAGTGATCAAGTGACCCAACAACTTGCCTTCGGTGACCCCGAAGATGCATTTCTTTGGATTTAAGGAAATCCCATACCTTTGACATCTTTGAAATACCTTCTTTAGGTCTTCTACATGATCTTCTCTCTTTTTTGAAAACATTGTCAGATCATCCATATAGATGATTATACATTTCCCAATTAAATCTCTAAAGGCGATGTCCATGGCCCTCTGAAATGTGGCTCCTGCATTAATTAACCCGAAGGGCATTCTCTTGTAGGCAAAGGTTCCCCATTTCGTTGTGAACGTCGTTATCAATCTGTCTTCATATTCCACTAGGACCTGGTTGTACCCGGAATATCTGTCCAAAAAGGACATCATCCGTGAACCATTGACAATTTGTAACACCTCATCAAGTGATGGCAACGGGTAATTGTCTTTTTCTGAGGCTCTATTTAAATTTTGGAAATCAACACATAGTCTAATTTCTCCGTTTTTCTTTCGAACTGGGACGAGATTGGTGACCCACGTTGAGTGGCGCACTGGGAATATGATTCCTGCTATTAACAATTTCTTGACCTCCTGATGAATGAGTGGTTCCAATGATGGGTTAACTGATCTCTGACGCTATCTAAATGGCTTACTTCCTGGCCTGAGCGGAATTGTATGCGTAATGATGGAAGTATCGTAATTTCTCAAATCTTCATAGCTCCATGCTATGACGTCAAGAAACTGTCTCAGACCCTGAATTATTCCAATCTTCTCTTCAGGTGTGCAAGTTTTTCCTATGCATACATTTTTAACCTCGTGCTCTGATCCAAGATTCACCTTTTCATACTGGTCACCTTCAATCCTTTGACTCTTCATTTGATCAATTTGATCTTGGTCGAATATTCTTTCCAATTGTATCATCCCTCTCGGAATGATGTTTGTCTTTAGGTTCATGATGCAATCGTCATCAAATTTAGCTTCTCTTCGTGTCTCCTCTCCATCAATGACTTGTGCTGCAAAAATGTTTGAGCTCATTAAAAATTCACGAATGTGGTCATCGTCTTCAAAAACTTGAAAGTTTGTAATGTTATCTAGAATAGATGGTATTGACTATAGCTCCACTATGAACTGACTTATACCATCCATGGCTAGCGACTCCAGTGAACTAGCTGCATGTGCCAAGGAATTTGCTACTTGATTGCTCAATTGGTTCATAGATTGAATATTGAAAGCATCGAAGCTCTCAATAATATCCCACACCCTGTTGCGGTAACAAGTCAATCTTTTGTTATGGCAGACATATTGTTTCTTTACCTACTTCACAACTATCTCTGAATCTCCAAGAGCATGCAATACTCTTGCTCCTTTCCTTAGTGCTAGCAGTAATTCATGAATCAATGATTCATATTCTGCTACATTATTCGTGCACGGGAATTCTAGTCTGTGAGCAGCAAGATATACTTCTCCTTTCGGACTGGTTAACTCGAAACCACCTCCAGCTCCTTTCTTTGATCAAGATCCATCAAACCTTAAGATCCAAACTTGTTCTTGTTGCGGGGCCTATGGAGTCTGTGGATTTTCATTTTCTCCCTGATGATCTTGCTCAAAGGCTATCTCTTGTATCCTTACTGAGGTAAAGCCATCGATGTGATTGACCTCTGCATG
Source organism: Sequoia sempervirens (assembly GCA_007258455.2). Lineage (NCBI taxonomy): Eukaryota > Viridiplantae > Streptophyta > Pinopsida > Cupressales > Cupressaceae > Sequoia > Sequoia sempervirens. Next base: position 6,159 of record VDFB02349318.1, read on the forward strand.
CTTTGAAAAGCCTAACGTCTGTGGAATACTTCTCTGCACCTCTTCTATGGCTTTATGGCACATCTTACATATAAGTTCAGAATGAGCCGCGTTGTGGACTCGACACCAATTTGGTAGCAATAAATCTTGAATATGAATATCTTCATGTAGTTCTGTCTTCATTTGGACACTTCTCTAGACAAAGTTCCTAAAACTTTCAAACATTCCTCTATCATTGTCCTGGGAGCTTTCCCCTTTTTCAATTAGCGTATTTGTGGAGTCAGCCATCCGATTACTTTCTTGAATTGACTCATGCAACATGAGAACTTCATTTACTTTAGGCCTGTAAGTGCCTAAGTCTGTCTCTAGAAACAATATCTCATTGTTCTCTCTATATTCAGTAATCATCAACTTGAACCTCGATGTGCTGTCAATCCTTATTTGGTTCGAGACTCCTTTCCACGGTAGCCACATATGGGAAAAGTCTGTAGCAATATATCCGTTCAGCCTCCTTTCCCAATCTCTACTCAAAAGCATGTCGTACCCAATCAGGAATATCTACCACTGAGATGTCTATACAACTTTGTATTCTCGGGTCCGTTGCCAATTGCATGTGAATGTTATTTAATTCTCCCATAACTGGGACTTTCGTTTCATCTAACTGTGTGACTTTCTTGTTGGTTCTTGCAGGCACAAGTCCAAACTTGTGGCAGACAACTAGCAGCATTACGTTGCTCGAAGCACCGGAATCCACTAGGCAATTGTGTAACATTTTGCCAAATATTCTGACTGACAATAAAAACGGGGCGGGCTCGTCTTTTCCCTAGTAAAAGACTACCGGGTGTTTGTCCTGATTGTTGATATCTTAGTTCATCTCCTTTTGTGTTCCAAGAACCATTTCTCTCTTCGGTGGGGTCTTTGGTTGCTCATTTGCTAGGACTTCTTCTTGAAAAATATCTGTGTCCATAAGGACTTCCTCTGGCAACATGTCTCTTTGATTGGAATTTCTAGACAATGTCTGGGTCATTCCTACAACACCGGAAGGTTGTTGCGGAGCATCAAATATGTTGCCTGTCACTTCTAACTTAGCAATATTGGTATTTGCTAGAGCATTGGGTACTCCTCTGTTTGGCACATTTTGCGGGATGTTTCTCGGAGCAACTGCTTCAGTCAAACTACCCAAAAGTGTTTCCCGAATCTCAGGGATTCTCATTAACTCAATCAGAGGTAAGTTGACCTTCATTCTTTTAAATTCTTCTAACACATATGAACTTAACCTCTTTAGTTCTTCTCGGGGACGGTTTTTTGTCTGAGCTTGAACCTGCTCCACTTGAGGGCTCACTTGCCTTGTTTGTTCCGCCTGGGGAGCAGTAGCTTGTCTCACTCCACTAGGCTGAGCATTTTGCTGACGATATTCTGGAAAATCTCTGGGAAGAGATGGCATATTGGTAGCATTTGGATTTGGTGGGGTCTGGAAATTGTTTGGGGGAATAGATGTAGTCAAAGGTTCACTTTGGCGATTATTCCTCTGGTATATCCTGAATGGATTTCCAGATGCCTGTTGGAGCACTTCTCTGGTTCCTTCTACCAATACACTATTATACAGTGGAGGGAAATTATAACCATTGACTATAGATCGCTGACTAGATGGGTCTTGAATTTCCGATCCATCTTGATATTGTGGTGCCTCCACTGGGCCATTTGCAGATGCGGGTGGAAATCTTTGATTATGCTGATATTGTGGGTATTCTTGGGGTGGAAATCGGACACTCTCAATCACAAGGGCCTAATCATATCTTGGTGCAAGAACTAATTCGTATCCGGTTACTGGAGGATCTTCTGCCTCAAAATTCCTCCTTTCTCTTCTGAAAATATCTGCGGCTACTTGGAACTCGCAACAATGTAACTCGGAATGTCGATCTGTGTTGTGCAGCCTGCACCATCCTGATAACGCTGCCTCAGCGAAGAATACCTTGTCTGCGGGGCAATTGTCGGTCAGCGAATCATCCAAGGGTGACGATACAGTACCATTGTTAGGTCCGGTATTCCATGTCTTCTTTTGGTAGCCTGAATTGTTATTCTGGAAACCTTGATTATTCCCTTGATAATTTTGATTGTCCCTTTGATAATTCTGATTGTCTCTCTAGTATCCAGAATGACTTTGACCTTGGTAATTCCCTTGAGGTGCCTGATAGCTCTTTTGAAAACTTTGAATTTGGCTATTTTGACCTTTCAAATATGTGACTTTAGTCGATAGCTTCTTGACTTGCTCAATCAAGTCCTTCATTTCATCCTTCTCTTCTTGAGTTCGCGTTGAAGTTGTCGCATTCTGAAGATAAATGGGCTGAGCTGGTGGTACTTGGGACATAGGCACTCCTGAGTGAAGGACCACTTGATTTCCCACTGGAGGAACTAGGTTCATCATAGGTGTCTGATGAGCCAATGCCCGATTAATATCTTGAACTTGGTTCTGGGCAGCTGCATTTCCTAAATAGTTGAGTGGACCAGGAGCCATACCTACTCCTAGACCATTATTGGCCTTTATTGCTACAGCATATGCTCACTTCAAATCTGCTGGGAGCGGGTTTGTTGACTTCACAAACATGGCGGTAAGACGATCCAAAGCTTCGTAATAGATTGGCAGTGCCGTTGCATTGTCCAACTGATAGGGATCTCTTAACCTTGTATAAGCTCTGTGGAATCTGTTATTGAACATGCTAATTGGTTCATGTTCTTGTCTCTTTACTTCCACAAATTGCCTATACAGATCAGATGGGGAAATTGGTGCCCTGAACTTTTCTAAGAAAGTTGTCTTCATTTGTTGCCAATTACGGATGGAGTTGGTTGGCAAATGGATGTACCAATAAGAAGCCTCCTCATCGAACGTGTAGGGGAACAATCTATAGGCAACATCTTCTTCTTGGATATCTTTGTTCTGAAGAAGATCTTCGAAAAGCTTGATATGCTCGTTTGCAGCGTGGTTCAGGTCACCACTGTGAAACTTGGAACAAAAATGTTCCAGATTCTTAGGTAAATCATGATAAACAGCAAACGTCATAGGCGACGCATTAGCTGGACGCCATGCCATTGGAGCGTTCGGTTGATTTACTTGGACTGGTTGAACTGGTGGAACTGGTTGCGCTGGTTGTGCAGCCACTGGAACTTGTTGACGGTCTGGAACTGGAGTATGTGGCGGCGAGGTTTGGAAGAGACCAAAAGGAACTTCCTCACTCGGTGCTTCTTCACTGGAACCAACTACGCTAGATGTTCCCTCCTGCGATGCTTCATATCTCTTTTTCTACCTATTTCTGTAAGGCGATAGCTAGGCGATAGCTCTATAAATTCTTTAAAAGAATTTGGAGTGGATCTAGTAATTCTCCCAAGTCTATCTGTTGAGAAAGAGCCAATTCGATCCAGCGTGTTCTTCTTCACTCTTGTCGAGGTGGTGCAGGAGCTCGCTGGTTCGCTTGCTGTGGGACTTGTTGATTTGCCTGTTGGTTGGCTTGCCGGTTTTGCTCTCGTTGAAGAGCTTCAAATCTTTCAACAAGGAGGTCCCTTTGAATATTGAATTCAATTCGTCACACTCTTTCTTCTTCTTCCTCAAGAATATATCGCATGCAAAACCAATCAGGAGCACTTCTTTTCACTTGCCACGCTAGGCTGAACAGCTCAGTAATGATATCCTCTTGTTCGTCGTGAAAACCCAAGTTAGGTTGTAACACAGGCTGAGGATCTTGATTTGGATCAGGAACGTTGGCCGGAAGCACCATTCTTCATCTTACTATCAACGCCTAGATTTGAGGATGGGCTTGTAGCAAGTGATCGTTCTATCTCATCAAAGGTTTGCTTTAGATGATCGATCTTCTGTCTTATCAAGTCTCTCTTGATTGCTTCCTCAAATCTCTTTCCCTTTTCTTCTTCTCTAGCAAGGCCACGGCTCATCTGTCTGAATTGAGCGCGATCGGTCTGTGACTTCCAAGCTAGTGTATACAACTGATCGATAATATCTGTCGGTGGTTGATCTAGTTGTTCAACAGGTACATGAAAAGGAAACTCATGTGATAATACCATACTACATCATGCCTACTGCCTTAACTTGTAAACAATCCTTTGTTGTGTAGCCCTCCTTCCAGCGCCAATTCTATGTTGGTGCCTAGGAGGAGAGGCAAGCATATACAAAAGTGATGTAGCAAAGATTTTTTTTCATTCAGCCCTCCTTCTAGTGCCAATTCTATGTTGGTGCTTAGGAGGAAAGGCAAGAATATACAAAAGTGATGTAGCAAAGATTTCTTTTCGTTTAGCCCTCCTTCTAGCACCAATTCTATGTTGGTGCCTAGGAGGAGAGGCAAGCATAGACAAAAGTGGTGTAGCAAAGATTTCTTTTCGTTCAGCCCTCCTTCTAGCGCCAATTTAATTCTATGTTGGTGTACATTTTATCATCCACCGAACACACAGAATAAAATGTCCAAAGACACTCTATCCTCTCTTGAACAAAGTCACCGCGTACGCTAAGATTGCAAGAAGATCATATGGCGACTCCAAGGTTTCTTTCGTCAGGTCATGACATGTGGATAAGCTCAATGGGCGTTGTGATTTGCTGGTAATACACAAAGGGACTGACGTTTAAGAATTCTTCACAAATTCGGGACTTAGACAGATTTATCATTAAAAGCTTCTTCGATTTCAGTTTGGATCTCAAAAAAAGTGCAAAAAGATAAGGGTTTAGAGGATCTAATCTACGCCTAGGAATTCAAGAGACAATAAAGATTGGGTGCAAAAAGATAAGGGTTTAGAGGATCTAATCTACGCCTAGGAATTCAAGAGACAATAAAGATTGGGTGAAAGGAGTAACCACGCTTTGTTTCGCCTCCCTGGGACAACTATGCAAAGTGGGTGCAATCTTTAAAGGGTGAGATTATAATTTTCAAGCCTCGAATAAGACCAAAGTTAAGCATCCACAATCACAAGCTCAGGCTGACTTTACGCATCAAATGAAAATCATCCATCCGAAGAAAGTATGAGCAATATTTCACCATTTAATATATACAATCAATCTTGCATTCACTTAACCAACATTCAAAGCAAATTCTACTTAATTGTAATCTAATTCTAATCTATGGTAGAAGAAGTTATGCAACCTTGCTCACTACTTGACAATAAAAGTGGTTCAAAGCAAATCATGCATAAGAGCTTTTATTATCGGAAATAGTCTTAATGCAACAATTTCATACACTGTCTCCACACTTTACAAATGAGGGGCGAGCTCAATTTATAGGCTCCCCAATTACAATTCAATGGCCAAGATTGATTTAGGATCAACAGTCGAGATTACAAAATAAAACCCTAATTAGGGTTTGTCACAACCAACTCCTTCTCGACCAATGAGAAAATTACATTCGAGGACACTTGTCCTTTTTGCTAAATATAAATCAACAATAAAATAGAAAGTTGGTTCATGTTGATTCAGAACAATTTGATTGGTTGGAAGATGACAAGGCGCCACCTCAACGAACTGGATGTCTTCTTTGGTCACTTTGTTTTTCTTCCACGTGCCTGCTTTCGAATATTTTCCTTGTTGATGACTCTGTCCTTTGTGCTTGTTTCTTCCTAGCTTAGATCTTGGATCTCCTTTGAGATTTTGATTTCTTCTTCTCACCCGTATTGGAAGTCTCACCTTGGAGCAGGTGTCTGGACTTGAAGTTATTTTCTTTCCTAATTGCTTTGAAATTCCTCCTGCTTGAATTGGATTGGTGTTATTCCTTTGGATTTCCTCTCTGAATTATCCCATTTGTGTCAAGAAATTGTCTAAGTAAGAAAATTTGTTTGGAACACCCTTCTTGTCACCATCTGATTCTGATTGGAAGCTTGTTTTTAATTCTTCAGGAGATGAAATCCCTCAAGAAGATGCCTTGATTGCTTCAACAGGTCTGGGATTGTAGATGAAATCCCTTCAAGATGTCTGAATATTCTTTCAAGTGCCTTGAATTTGGAGAAGAATGCCTCTGTGCTTGGAATTTTCTCTGTGAAGTATTTCCCATACTTAGCCAAATTTTGGCTATTTAGTTTCATTTTGTAACTTAGCCAAGATTTTGGCCATATCTATGCTCGAATGAACTTTGCCAAGGATTTTGTTCATTTCCTCTTTACTTGCCCTCTTTATCCTTCTCCATTCTTCCTGCTTTCTTTCCAACACTTAGTCAATGTTTTTTGAATTTCCCTCCCTAAGGTATCATCACTTAGCCAATTTTCTCATCCTCTCCTTGGGCGAACTTTATCAATACTTAAACATTTTTCTTTCTTAGGCCATGCCAGACTTTGCCTGTGTCTGGACATTCCTTGCTAGAGGTAAGTCGGACTTTTTCTTGCTTGTGACGTCCATCCATTTTGTTAACACTTGGAATTTCTTTATCTTCATGGCAGACTTTGAAACTTTTATTCCATGTTCTCTTTGATGTCTAGGCAATCTTTGAAGTCTTCTTGCCAAGGTCGGACTTTGGAGTTTTCTTTCCAAGCTTGAAGGCGGACTTTCTTCATGTATTTCCACTCCTTGGCGGACTTCCAAAATGTTTTGCCTTCTTCCTTTTCAAAGTCAGGTCGGACTTCCAGAACTTTGTGCTATTTTCCATATCTCCAAGGTGGACTTTGTGAATTTGTTTCCAAGGCATGATAGGCTGGGCGGACTTGACAAATTTCTTTCCACTTCCATGGCGGACTCCATGAATATCTTTCCATGTTGCTTTTGGCATGGCGGACTTATGTATTTGCCATCCATTCTCAAGCTTGGGGCGGACTTTGGAGTTGTCTTTTCCATATCTAGGTCGGAGTTCACAACTTTCTTGCCATATTTCATTGATGTCTAGGCAGATTTCAACATGTGCTTTCCATTACTCCTTTGACACTTAACCATTTTTTTTTTATAAATTTTCACTCCCATGGTGTCAATACCTAGCCATTTTTGTAGAATTTTCTCTCTCAAGGCATTAATAATTAGCCAAATTTTTAGTTTTCTCCCTCAAAGGCGTCCATACTTAGTCAAATTTTAGACCCTCTTTCAAGCTAGGCAAACTTTCTCAACCTTTTTTCCACTATCTCATGGGTGGGCGGACTTTATCCTAGCCAAGACATGGCATGGCGGACTTTGGGTTAGGCTTGCCATTTCTTTATCTTGGCTAGGGCGGACTTGCTGACTTTTGTGCCATCTTCTATCAAGTCAAGGGCAAACTTTACATGTGCTTGGACGTCCCTCATTTATCTCCACTTGATGGCGGACTTTCTAGCTTCCTTTCCATTTGCCTTTCTTCCTATACTTAGCCAAATTTCGATTTTCCTACCTTGCTTTAGGCTGGGCAGACTTTGAGCATGTCTTGCCATGTGAAGGGCGGACTTCCAAGTTTTCTCGCCATCTCCCATCTCCATGGCAAGGGCGGACTTGATCAAATTCTTTCCATTCTTCTTGGCCAAGGCTTGGGCGGATTTTCCAAAGGTCTTGCCATTTCACCATCATGTTGGGGCTGACTTGGAGGATGTCATGCCATCTTTTCTCTATGGCAAGGGCGGACTTGCCAGCATTCATGCCACGTCCCTCAAATTAAGGGCAGACTTCCTTAATGGCTTGACATTCTCTCATCAAGGCATGGCAGACTTTGTGAATGTCGAGCCATTTTATGGTGGACTTGCTAACTTCTTCGCCATCCTTCATGTCCATGGCAAGGGCGAATTTCTCCAAACTAAGGCAAATTTTCTATGAATTTCATGCCTTTGGGTTTTTTTTTTTTGGGTGATTTTCTCATATTTTCAACTGATTTTTCTAGATTTTCCCTTGCTTTTCCATGCTTTTCCTGATTTTTGCTTGATTTTTCGATTTTTACTTTGATTTTTCAGTGTTTTTTCAATTTTTTGCCCTGATTTTGATTCTAAAAATGGAAATGTTGACTCTTTGACTAGGGTTGACTTTCTAAAAATAGAAAAAGCAAAATCCCTAAAAAATAGGGATCCCAGATTGGTCCAAAAATGCCAAAAATGAAAAAGCGAAAAAGCAAAAAAGCAGATTCCCTAAAAAATAGGAAGTGTCAGAATCGGCCCAAAGCACAGGCAATCCTTGTCTCCCGGACCTTCTGAGCACTTCCATGACATTTAGGCACTATTTCGGGCTTGAATTCTCCAGTTGGCTCGGGTGACTCTCAAAAGACTGACTTGAAACTCTCAAAATGATGACCTCATTGTAAAAAGACAAGTGATAAGCAATTGCGATGCCAAGGAAAAAAAAAACGAAAACAGGGGGTCCCCATTTGCAATGGGGCGATGTGTGAAAAGGTCACAACAGGTCCCTTGGGTAAAACTGTTTCTATTGTGAAAGATCGATATGTTGTTGATTTATTCTCTTTCATATCTGCATTATTGTTCAGCTTGATGCTAGTCAATGTTTGTTGGTTAGTGGCTACGACAGTTGATGAAGATGCTTATGGAAGTGATAGAATGATGTTTATGTTCAACAATGTTGTTGCAATCTTCATTGTGATTATGAGCCAGGCTTACAGATGTACAGATGATACAGGACAAGTGGGGAGGCAAAGTCCTCACTTGATGTCTAAATAAATGCCACTTTTGGAGGTCCAAAAGCTCTCCAGTGGGAGAGCCTGATCCGGAGGATTTTTGTCAAATTTTGAAGTTCCTCATTTTTCTCCAGAAACATCTTCATCAAAAAGTATTTGGAATTCTGACTCCAACGCAACTCGAATGGAGTCCATCAGAGCTACAGTGCTCAAGATACACTCAGTCAAACCTCCAATCAACTCAAAGACCTAGGTCAAAAAAAAGGGTCAAAATTCAAAGTTGTCAAAGATGGTCAAAGTGGATATCAACACGAAGAGCTCAATGAGAGCTTTCCGACGGCGTTCGTTTTGTCAAAAACGGAGTCCGTATGACCAAGTTATGGCCAGTCAAAGGTTGGTCAAAAGGTTGACTCTGGTTGACTTTAATGATGTCAACAGCTGATGACGTGGCGACCTGATGACATGGTAGGTTGCTAATGTGGCACAAGCAGCTGATGTGGCACAGACAATGACGTGGACCAATCAAATGGTGCCACGTGTCAAAGCGTAAGTAAATAAAATGATGCCACATGGCCCAATGGATGGGCGCCACGTGGCACCTCTATGGAGGACCGGACAGTTTGTTTGTTGAAAATTTTTTGGGGAGGTTCGAACCATGAGCCTCTTCCTCACTATTTATCCTCTCCGCCACATGAGTTAGTGGTGTTCACGTGCTCCAAAAGTGGGCGGATTATATTTAACCATTATTCAATGCAGGTTGGTGGCCCCTACATCCCTTGATTCTTGGGTAGCCGGCTATGCCCCATGATTTTCGGGATTTTGTAAAAGCATTTTTAAACGCCTAAACCTCCTTTTTGAATATTTTACTCCTATGAAAAGGGTAAGCCCCATTAAATAGCACATAAACCCCTATAATTAAGGATTTTTAATCCTTAAAAAAAAAAAGATAAAGAAAAGATAAACCCAATTCAAAATAAAAGGTTAAATATACGATATATCCCCTAAATTAAAGGGAAACCAACCCTTTAAAATTCTAAAGCCCGAATATATTATTTTTGTAAGCATGAAATATAAGGGCCATTCGGGAAAGTTTTAATGGGTGTTATTTTAACAAGATTTATCATTGTAAAATGGGGGGATTTCAAATATTTTTACTTTGTATGGGAAATTATGGGGATTTTACGGTTTTCACCCCATTTAGCATGTAAAGTGGTATAAAAAGAGGTGGAAGGGAGGTTGAAAGGTGAAGGGTTTTTAGCTAAGTATTTTTTTCTAGCTAAGGAATTTTGGAAGTGTTTTTGAGGTGATTTTTGTAATTGGAGTGGTGAGATTGTTGAGAGCATTTTTGAGAGTTGAGTGTTGTCTCCGTACGTCAGGGAAATGTTGGCATCCCGTCGTGCTTGAAGGAGAACTTTTGTAACAATTGTATTCCGAACTTTTGGAGATTAATTGGATCAGTCTCACTCCATTGGAGCGGACCCGAAGATGTAGTCACGATTGTGGCGAACTCTGTTATCAGATTGTTTGCACTTTCTCTCTTCTTCTCTCTCACATTCTGGTTATCACCTTGATTTTTAATGCATAATTTCAATAATGTACACTTGTTTTTGAGTTTCCATTAGATTGTTTAAGTTAAGCATTCAGTTATGCAATTAGTCTAGATCCTAAATCAGATCAACATCCACCAATGTTGACTTGAAGTTTGATGAGATGTGCAACAAGCTTTTGCGGCAGGATTGATGGAAGAAGCAGTTTGGGAGTAGTAGTGAGTCTCCAAGTGTTGAACAAGCATTTACTGCCAAGGACATTGGCAAAGGCAAGTCCACTCAGTAGAAAGGACGAGGAGATTCAAAGGAGGGCTCCAAGAAGTCTTTTACTTGCCATTACTATGGGAAGATTGGTCATATACAAAAGTATTGCAGAAAGCAGTTGGCTGATGAGAACTCCAACCAGGAAGCATCTCAACAAAGTGCTCACGTAGCGGAGCAGACTGAGCAAGACTCTGCACACTATGCATTTTGATGACCAACACAATATGGGTGGACTTAGTTTTTTGTTTGTATGATGACCATTAAGGGAGGGTATCAAATATTAAATGTAATATTAATGGTCATCTTAGCATTATTTACTCTTTAGTTAGTCATAAGTTTACCTGTAGTTAACTTACTTTTCAGCTTTCGTTTGCTTCAGTTAACGTTTAGTTAACTCTTTCAGTTTAGCTTTAGTTTGCTTTTAGTTATGTTTAGTTAACTCTTTCAGTTAACTAAATCTTCTCCCTAATTTGTAGGGTTTGTAAAATCTATAAGAGCAAGGCTCTTCTTTAATAAAATCAATCTGATAATTTACCGAACATGATTATCTGTAATAAGAATGTATAAACCGTGGTCTGATTGAAATCTGGAACTGGTGTAAAGACTTGATTATCAGATCTGATATAATGTTTGTCTGATGACTGTGTGGTTGTATGATCTATTGCTTATACCTGAAATAATTGATTGGTATGTCACATAAATTTGATTTGGTGCATATCCATGGCTAATAATTTGGGTCGATTAATGAAACAACCATAGGATTTTTTACATTGCCTTGTAATTATTACCAACACAAATGAGAAAAAATGTAACAAGTGCAATACTAATCATGGAGATCACTTGTCAAATGGGATGAGCTCAAGTGGCAAACCATTGGGGGTTTCATAATGGAGAGCATCATTTAAAAAGCACAAATGTTGAATATTGAATTGGGTAAACTACTACATCCAACTCTGGTAATAGCATACCCAGTGGAAGAAGGTACAAGTCCTAGATGAATTTGACAAAAGACACACCCCTCAGTTGTGGCATCTAAGGTAAAGGCAGTGTTTCTCTGAGTTTCTGGGACTAGGGAAGCAGGGGATGAAGGGACAAGGTTTCAAGGATGGCAAAAAAATCTCCTAGATTTTGGGGATGATGGGGGAATGGCAATAACCATAATTTGCACAAAAATGTACAAATTTAAATACACAATTGGGACAAGAATACGGCTGATAATTGATTTTTCAATGTCAATTGTCCAATCATAAATGTTATCAATAAAGCAAAATGGTTTATATCATAGTAGTATCAATCAGAATTGGGATTAACTCAACCAAAAGTATAAATGGAATTCAATTACTTGGGATTTAAATGGCAAAACACAAGAAAATAACATTGGTTTTCATCCAGCACAGCACAAATCAAACTTTCTTTTCTCTTTTTTTAAACTAGCAGGAGTCTGGGCGGCAGAAGCCACCAGCAGGGTCAAGGGGCAGCACCCCTCGCAGGGTCCAGAAGCAGCCATTTTCATACAAATGATAAATGATGAAAACATTAAAAATGAAGCTGGACTAGGTTTTTTGAGAGTTAAAAACAATTTTTAATGTTGGGAGGCCCACGAGGCCCCCCATGAAGGATTAGGTTTTGGTTTTTTTAGTTTTAAGTGTGCTTTTAAGTGTCTGAGTTGAAAAGGGGCAGAGAGTCACAGAGACAGCAGGACAGCCCACAGAGTCCATGCAGAAGGGGGTGTCCTGGGAAACAATCCCCACTTTGCGGAGACATCCCAGGTAGTTTTTTAAAGAATAAAGTGGGGAAAGGAAAGGAACATTTATCTTATATTCAGTTCCAAATAACTCTCAGTTGAAGGAACACCATTTTGAATTCCATGGAGTCATTTTATCTCACACTGACATAAGCAACAATATAGCATGCCTTTAGTTTACACAAAATATCAATGGCGGATCATAGTTCCAATTCCCATATAGCCATTTAACTTACATTTAGTTTGCAAAACTTAAATGAAAGGTCAATGTTTCCAATCCCACCGGACAATTCAATTTTAGTGTTTTATGCAAACATATCCTTTTATTCCCTAAACAAACACTGTTTCACCTAAGATTTAGCTTGCATAATATCTCAACAGGTCACAGTCTCAAATCTTACGGAGACATTTGCATAGTATCTCAATAACAGGTCATTGCTCATATGCAGAAAATCTCCATAACATGCCATGGTTTCAAATCCCATCTGATCTCCTCAAGCTACATTTACCTTGCAGGAAAATGCAATGACAGACCACACTTGCTAATCCTGTAGAATCATTTGCGATCAGTTTGCACAAAATTTGAATCCCCACAGTCAACAAATGCCTGTCTACTCTAGGATTTATTTAGTAATAAATATCAATGACAACTCTTAGTTTCAAATCCAAGGAATCATTTCAAATCTCAAACAGGTTAGTCTCAAATTTCCGGTCAAGAAATGCCTGTCTTCTCTAGGACTTGTTTAGCAATATATATCAATGACAGCTCTTAGTCACAAATCCCAAGGACCCATTTAAAATATATTTAATTTTCAAAAACTGCCAGTGACAGGTCACAACTATGAATCCCATAGAGTTATTAGCGCATTTGACTTATGTTTCTTATGCAGGTTGCAGTTCTAATTCCAAATAGCCATTTACATGTACACCCATTTACGTGTACACCAAAATAAACGATAAAAATACGAGCATGTGATTTCAAGTAATAGAAAAATTAAGTCGCCATTCTTGGTACAGGTATGGCAGTACGGCAATTTTTTTCCTTGAATACAGGTACAGGTTCATTTAAATTATAATATATAAGAACATTGATACTCATAATTGTCAATAAATAAAATATTTAAATACCTCATAATTTGCAAAAATGAAAATACTCATAAATTCATAATTCAGTGATTTGTCAAATGTCAATACACAATGAAAATTACAATCAACATTTAATATCTGTATATTGCCCTTCATTGAGAGCATCAAAATCAACATTTGGTTCAATTTCATTTGAACCACAATCAGCTGCAGCGCCACGCCCACTAGCCACACCATGTGCAGAAGTTGCCTTCAACAAGTTGTGCAACTATAACATCTAAGTCAGCACACTCAAGAGTTAGATCCCAATTCTTTGTCACTCCCTCATCATAATCAAGTCTCTTATGTGACAAGAGATGCAGGTTGGAGTGCACAAAGACCAAATCCTCAACTTTTTTCACACCCAATTGATTGCACTTAATCAAATGGATGAAGGAATATGTATTCCAATTCCACTCAACTGAAGAACTCACAACATGTAGAATTTGTAAAGAACATTTACAATTACAAAACATAAATTATAAAATGTAAATTTATAATACATAACAGCAAATAAAAAATGAGAAAGTTAAAAAACAAAAAGATGCATACTTGAGAGAGAACATTTATTGCAAGAGGATGCAAGAAAACAAAGCCTTCGCCATGTTTGTACCACCATTCGTGAACATCTTTTTTGTACTTGTCTCAAAGAGCGCAAACATCATGATTCCTTAAAAGATATGAAGTGGGCAAACTCACTCAAGACAACACTTTGTATATCTACATCTAGGTATATTCATTTGAATGTAGTTTTATAGCCAGCACTAACCTTTTCATTCCTACACGATGCCACCCTCCTCAGCAAAGAATGTATTATTTGCTATAATGCTTTGGGGACAAAGCAAATGCTAGGAAATGCAAGGGTGTGGTCATCTTGTTCCAACAGTTAACAATGATCATTTGCAATATTTTGAAAAAATGCTTCTATTGGGTCATGCTCCTTGGCTTCTATTATGGTCCTTATTTTGTCAACCATCAAGTCCATATCATAAATTTCACCCAAACATGAGCGAACTATATGAACATCCTTAATCATGCTAATGATGTGCTCAATGAAACACAAAATATTTTCCACACAAGCCCACCATTCATCATCTAGGATCAATGCTTTGACTTTTTGGGCTCTCTCTATACTTGATTTTCTCTAGACACTTTAAAAATGTTGATGACCATAGCACTCAATGCATCTCGCATTTTCACAAGTCATCTTAAGACAATTGTGTGATACAAACCGAATTTCAATAACCTAACATGGTATAAAAAAAAAAATATATATATATATATATATATATTAAAAGATATTGTTAGTTTTATGATCAGATGTAATGCACAGAAAATTAATTCAAAAATCAGACACAATAACACAGCAGATACCCTGGGAAAACCCTCCTCTTGAGGGGAAAAACCCAGCAACAAATATCTCTCTATTATATATCAATAATGGCAACAAGCCTCTTTACAATGAGGCCACTCTCAAGGCCGATATGCAGCACCTTCACAAGATGCAACAAGTAATCAACACTTCCTTGTAACTCAAATCTGCCCTTAAGAAATTCGCTATCTACTCTTGATAATTCACAATCTGCACTTGATTGATCTGCCCTTGAAGAATTCGCACTTAGAAGAGAAGAAATGCTCAAACTTGATTGATGCACAAATGAGTGGAAAGATCTTGTATTTATACAACTTGAAGGAGAGAGGTCGCACCTTTTCATGAAAGGTCGGCCATCATAAAAATATAATTTCAATTTAATAAATACAATTTACAAGGAAAGTCGGCCATCTTAGAGATATGTTGCCATTAAATAATCACAAATAATTAAGGAAGTATGAAGCCCGAAACTGCAATAACATCAACACTCCCTCTCAGCTAGGGAGGAATACTTCCTGCTGCACAAGACACATCACCTCATCATGATGCCAACCACAATGGCTACAACCGGAAAAGAAACGATATCACCTAATTGTGATATCAGATGTCACCTCATCATGATACCAACCATAATGGCTACAACCATGTATGGAAAAGAAACGATATCACCTCATCGTGATATCAGTTATCACCTAATCATAATATCAACCATAATGGCTACAACCATGTATGGTATGTACAAGTGTTCATCACTTGCGTGATGTTGTCACCTCAACATGACTTTCACCATGGCTCTCCCAGAGGGTGAAAACACAAGTACCAAAGGAATCATCACAGACTCTCTCACGTGATGTTGTCATGGAGTCACACACATGACATCCACCATGGCTCTCCCAGAGGGTGGAATCAAGGGATTTCACCTCGAACTTCTCTTATAGAGAAGAACTCATTAATCAAGGGATTTCACCCCGAACTTCTCTCACAGAGAAGAACTCATTAATCAAGGGATTTCACCTCGAACTTCTCTCACAAAGAAGAACTCATTAATGAGGATCACTAATACTGAGACTCCTTCTCAGGTAAGGTTGTATTCTCCACCATAACAAGCTTATCTCGAAAGTACACAAACTTTATCCTAGAGAGAGGATTGGTGAGAATGTCTGTCTACTCATCAGTGCTTATATACCTCAACTATATAGCTTTCCTCAATACCATATCTCTGATATTTGATCTCAACATGCTTGGTTCTATCATGAAACACAGGATTGACAGAAAGCTTCACACAGCTCTGGTTATCACAATGAATGATAGTAGGCTCCATTGATTGTCCAAACAATCCTGCAAGGAGCTTACGAAGCCACACTGCTTCCCGAGCTGCCACACAAGCCGCAATGTACTCTGCCTTTGTTGCACTCAACGCTACAAATGACTGCTTCCTACTGCACCAGGATATCATAGCAAACCACAAACTGAAGCAACATCCAGAGGTGCTCTTCCAATTAGTGACACACCCTGCCCAATCAGAATTAGTATAACCATGCAACTTCAAATCCATATCTGAAGAATATCTCAACCCATATCCAACTGTGCCACGTAAGTATCTCAGGATATGCTTCACTGCAACTAGAAATATTTTCCTTGGTTCACACATGAACTTAACAAAATGCACTTACTGCAATCTGGTCTAGTATAGGTACATCAACGATCCAATCAACTAACTGTACATAGTAGGATCCACCAGATCTGAACTAGTACTGACCTCCTTAAACCACGAAAATTGGTTTCCATACATTCAACATAAAGAACCAAGATCAACTTCATTTACCATCTTCTTTGAGTTGATGGAAGCTCCCTCTGAATCTTCAAAGTTCTGCATCAACCTTAAACCTCTTAGGTCCAAGATTGCCTGCAACACTTGTCTTAGATAAATGTTTTCCAGCGCACACTTCTGGTACTATAGAGAGTTCAGGATAGTCCTCCTCGACCTCATCCCAGATCACACTATTCTGAATAGGTTTGCGGAGCTACCAATGTCAAATACAGATGACTGTCTTGAGCAATTCTGATCTTAATAGCTGAAGAGGTCTTTCAAGGATTTAACACTTGGCCTTGCAACACTACAACCTTCACTTCTTCTCAGTGAGTCACAAAACTCCCTCTTGATCCCTGCTTCAGAGATTGCAGAGAAGACTTTTGAAAGTGAACTCCCTATTGCCACCAACTCAACTCCTCAAAAGTCATATAGTGACATCACACTTGATCATTTCTTTGGTCGGCATGACTTCCTCACAAGATGCCTCAAGCTTTTCATCACTAAGCAATCTCTCATCACCTTCTTGCCCCTAGAACTGTCCTGAAAGCATTTTAGAGAGAGATTACTAACAATTTATA
>VDFB02349319.1:0-25334 GCA_007258455.2 Sequoia sempervirens
ATCCTTGGCAATTTACTCAAAAGTTCACACAAGTTAGGTGAGAACTTGCCAAGTTTTCATACCATGGGTCATCCATTGATAATTGTCATTTCGCTAATTTATCATCGTGTTTAATTAATCGATTATCTTGTGAATCATCATCACCAATACTCACCACATTTAATAATAGGTGCTAGTGTTCACATGTGTCATCTCACTGTCACTTGTTTATGATTGATGGGCATTCATGGGTTGGTTTATTCATTTGACACTCATAGTTTATTGTGAAGTTTCATTCTGTCTATTGCTTCTTTCATGATAGGCACTTATAAAAAATACAACTTTACTTAAGGTTGCCAAGCAAGGGATTTTTCCACATTGAGGTCCCAACTGTATATCCATTATATTTTTCAAAGTTTAATTGGCAGTCACTAGACATTGTTGCTTATTGGAGGGCACCATTCCTAATGGCTAGCAGTATCAATTGCTTAAATTTTACAGGCCAACAGAAAAGAGGGAAGAAAATTTTATAATTGTAATTGAGTTTTAAAGCACAAAAATTAATTCAGAAAAGAATATTTTAAAAAATAATTTGCAGCTGGAAATGGAGCAGAAAGCTCAAAGAACCCTTTCTTATCATTGCTTGAACACTCCACTCCCATGCACCCTTTCTTTCTTGCTGCTTGAATATAACGTGCCCATGGACTTGTTGATACACAAATACTCCATGCACCCAGTTCTTACTGCTCAAAAACTTTTGTTACTTGAAACAGCTCGCCACCATTCCTTGAATTGTTTGCAGGCACTTTAGGGGTTCATGCTCCTGTTAATTTATAATTCGTGTTTCAAAATTTTAGGGATTCATCTACAAACATCACTTTTATGTTTTTTAAACAATTGGGATGTGGATACAGCACTGATAGCATTTATCATGTCCCCGTTGCAAATCAAAGGACAGAATCAGGGATGTTGCCCGACTCATGTCAGTATCACAGATCAGGGATGTTGCCCAACATATATCTTGGACGGGATTGAGGGTGTGAACAAATGCCCACCAAGCCAGCAAGGACGGCCAACCTGTGTAGTGTGCGGATGGACGGGTAAAGTGGTGGCATGTGGAACATGGGAGACTTTGCAAGGCCTGCAAAGCTGACCTAGGATGGCATGTGGAATTCAAATTTGGGCCTTAGAGCCATTTGAGTCCTGGCCGATTGAGCTTAACCTTTTGAAGGTAGCATATAAAATTATCATGTTATGTTATGTATTTTTAGGCACTTTGTGTTCAATCTTTTGTGGACCAAAAACCATAGGAGACTTTGATCAGTGAATGAAACCCCATTGGTCGCTGGAATCAAAGAACGAAAACCCTTTGGTTCTTGGCAGCATTCTCACTCAAGGAGTACATTGGAGCATCAAGGAATTGTAAGGAAAACTAGAGTGAACATTGTTGTTTCTGATTTGTAATTGTTCTTTCTGCTTTTGTATGGACTGTCATGACAGTCCATTATCATCAATAAATCCCTTACTGCAGTTGTTTCATCTGTGGCAATCTATTCTATGCAAATTCATTGTTGATCTGCTAATTTCATGCATGTTATTTGAGTGTGACCAGATTGTTGCTGGTTTAGATATTGTTTATTTGTGATAAATCTGTTATTTTGTTAGAAATTGGGAAAGGGACTTGACAGCACTGATAGCATTATTACTGTATCCAGTGATATCTAGCAAAGCCAAAATTAGAGTTTTCTTTCAGCTACAAAAGGATATGGTATCAAGGCTGTATCTTAGCCATACCCTATCTGTACATGTAACTGGTAAATCAAAATGCATACCCAAGCCAAGAGGAGTCTTAAATCCAGCAACCCTAATTTTAAAATTGAAAAGCAAATTGAATGCTCACGTTGTGCTGACTCGGGGTTTCTTCATTTTAACCACCACTTACTCTTCCATGAAGTATATGGTCAAGGCCATTATGCTAAACAAATCTTGAAGCTATGGGCTTGAAAATTGTTGAGAGAATTCATGCAGAAAATTAACCTGCAGACTGTCCTTCCTTCAAAAACAAGAAAACATTATACATTTAACATACCAAAACACCAAAATCTGTTGTACAATTCTTCCAACCTGTTAATTTTAGGATCAGAAATTAAATAAGCAGAAATAGAGCAATTTTAAACAATAGAACACAGCATATACCTAGGGAAAACCCTCCTTCTTGAGGGAGAAAAACCCAGAAACAATATATCTCTTATATATTGAATAATGAATAGCAATTCACTTTTACAATGAGGCCAATCACAAGGCCAAACTAGTAGCACCACACTTGATGCAATATCAAAAGAATAAGATCGAACTCCTTGAAGAATAATATCGATCTCCTTGAAGAATAATATCGATCTGCTGATATCGAACTCTTTTAGACTTGTGCGCACTTGACTTGAATAGAAAAATGGATAATAATAGAAGTGAACAGCGCCTCCCTTATATACAATTCAATATGGTGATTGTCAAACAACACATCCCTTCATGGATGAAAAGTCGGCCTCAAATGAGTGGATGTGTCTTCCTCAAAAGGTGGCGATTATTTAGATGAAGTCGGCCCAATTAATAAAATATAAATTACAAATTTGAATGGAAGTGTCTCTTCAAAAATTGGCTCCAAATAAATAAATAGCCAATGGCTATATTTAATTTATTTGCTTATTAATAATATCGCTGGAAGAATGAGGCCCACGGCTACAACATCAAAACTCCCTCTTAGCTAGGGAGGAAGTCTTCTAGATATCCATGTCATGGAGTCTCTCAACATGACATCCACAATGGCTACACCCATTTGTGGAAAAGAGCTCAACATGAAGTCACTCAACGTGATATCGTCATGGAGTCACTCAACATGACGTCCACCATGGCTACTCCCATGTGTGGAAAGGAACATGTGTACAAGTGCCCATCACAGAGTCACTTAACATGATGTTGTCATGGAGTCTCTCAACATGACGTCCACCATGGCTACTCCCAAAGAGTGGATAAACACAAGTACAAGGGAATCATCATGGAGTCTCTCAACATGATGTTGTCATTGAGTCTCTCAACATGACATCCACCATGGCTACTCCCAGAGGGTAGAACAAGGGCTTTCACCTCAAATTTCTCCGTCACAGAGAAAGATGCATTAACAAGGGCTTTCACCTCAAATTTCTCTTTCGCAAAGAAAGATGCATTATAGCAAATCACAAAAGATCACTGATGTTGAGTCTCCCTCTCAGCAAGGGCTTCATTCTCCACAACTCCAAGCTTGTCTCGAAAATGCACAAACTTCACTCTGGAGAGAGGCTTGGTGAGAATATCAGCCGTTTGATCATCAATGCAAATATATCTCAACTGAATAGCTTTCCTCAGTACCATATCTCTGATGTAATGGTATTTGATCTCAACACGTTTTGTTCTGTCATGAAACACTGGATTGACAGATAGCTTCACACAGCTTTGATTATCACAATGAGTAATAGTCGGCTCCAATGATTGTCCAAACAATCCTGCAAGGAGCTTTCGAAGCCACACTGCTTCTCAAGCTACTAAACATGCTGCAATATACTTGGCCTCTGTAGTGCTTAGTGCCACTGAAAAACTACTTCCTACTACACCAAGAAATCATCGCAGACCCCAAGCTAAAGCAACATCCAAAGGTGCTCTTCTAATCAGCTACACTCCCAACCCAATCAGAATCAGAATACCCTTGCAACTTTAGGTCTACACTGGAAGTATATTTCAAGCCATATCCAACTGTACCACACAAGTATCTCAACATATGCTTAGCTGCAACTAGATGAATTTACCTTGGTTCACACATGAACTAACTGAGTGCACTCACTGCATAGCAAATATCTGGTCTAGTATTGACTAGATACATCAATGATCCAATCAACTGCCTATACATAGTAGGATCTACCAGATCTGAACTAGCTGCAGACTCACTTAACTTCTTCAAATTAGTTTCCATCAGTATAGACATAGATTTGCAATCCATCATCCCAAATCTCTTCAAGATGTCTATAGTATATTTCCCTTGACTCAGAATAATCTCATTGGGTCTCTGCCACACTTCCAATCCTAGAAAGTAATGCATAAATCCTAGATCCTTCATCTCAAATTCAAAAGCTAACTCCTCCTTGCATTTGATAATGAAATATTCTCCTCCAGTAAGAAATAGATCATCAACATAAAGAACCAAGATTAAAGCCTTACCATCAACTACCTTGACGTTAAGATTTGAATCAGCATCATTCTTGGAGAAGCCCAAGTTCATCAAGTATCGATCAATCCTCTCATACCAAGCACAAGGAGCCTACTTAAGGCCATACAAAGCCTTCTTCAATTTACAAACATGAGACTCCTTCCCATGAATCACAAAGCCATCAGGTTGCTCAATGTATACTTCTTCAATCACACCATTAAGGAATGGTGTCTTCACGTTCATCTGATGTAGCTTCCATCCCTTTGCTGCTGCAATAGCAATAATGGTCCTAACGGATGTAAAACGAGCAACTAGAGCAAAGGTTTCTTCATAATCTATTCCCTCTTTCTAAGAGAATCCTCTAGCCACAAATCTAGCTTTGTACTTCTCAATGCTTCCATCAGTTGCATGCTTGATATTGAAAAGCCATTTAGAAGATACAACTGATTTCCCTTCAGGTCTCAATACAATATCCCAAACATCATTCTTGATGATAGATTGATATTCTTCAGCCATAGCATCTCTCCATACTTGTTGAGTTGATGCTTCCTCAACACTGGAAGGTTCAAACTCAATGATATGACTCATTAATGCTGCATAGCCTGGAAAATTTTGTGGTCTTTTGCTTTCTCTGAATGTGCCTCTAGGAGCTGCAAACTTTTCTGCCTCCTGCATCGTTTGCCTAGCCCACAGAGGGCTCTTTCAACCTATGACAATATCTCTTGGCCCATCAGTTAGTTCCAAAGGCTCAATTGGATCAGAATCCTCTTCTGGTTCAATAGACTCCCTCTAAATCTCAGAAGTATGATCAACGTCCATGTCCTGAGGAGTCTCCTGGTCTTCATTATCTACCTCCATGTATGAACCTTTAGATCTTTTGAATGCAACATCTTCTTCAAAAGAGACATCTCTGCTGATCTCTATCTATTTCTATCCTGGAATGTAAATCCTGTAGGCTTTTGAGGATTCACTGTAACACACAAATATTCCTTTCTTGCCAGATGGGTCTAACTTAGTTCTCTTATCTTTAGGCACATGAATATAAACAGGACAACCAAGGATTCTCAAGTGACTAACCTCAGGCTTCACTCCTGTGAAGGCTTCTTCAGGAGTCATATTTTCCAAAATACGATGAGGACTCCGATTTTAAACATACACTGCAGTTCTAGATGCTTCTACCCAAAGGAAGGTTTGCAAGTCTTGATCATGGATCATAGCTTTGGCTGCCTCAACTATGAATCTATTCTTCCTTTCTGCAACTCTGTTTTGTTGTGGATTGTAAGGAACACAAAACTCCCTCTTAATCCCTGCCTCGATACAAAAGTTACGAAAGCCTCCAGAGGTGTATTCTCCTTCATTGTCAGATCTCAGAACTTTGATCCTCTTTTCGAATAAATTCTCTACTTGAGCCTTAAATTCTTTGAATTTCTCAAGTACTTCTTCAGATTCTTTAGACTTCAAGAAATAAATCCAGGTCTTTCTAGAGTAATCATCAATGAAAATTACATAATACCAAAAACCACTCAAGGATGCAACAGACATTGGACCACACAAATCAAAATGAACAAGATCTAGAATACATTTTGATCTACTTTCACTACTATGAAAAGGACCCTTAGTATTCTTACCCATTGCACATCCTCTGCAAGTACCATCATTCTCCTTACTGAGTTTCGAAAGGCCAGTAACCATCTTCTCCATGGATGGAAAAGCTTTGAAGTGAAGGTGAGCAAGCCTCCTATGCCAAAGCTCGCTTGAACTGGTGGAATCATGCAACAATGCTTGAATTGGACGAATGGAAAGTCTTTATAGACTCTCTTGCCGAACACCAATCACTCGGGCTGTCTTGATGCTAGAGTTCTTTGACCAAGCAAGAACTTTTCCCTCAGAAAATGCAACTTGATATCCTTTGTCCTCCAAAGCCGATATTGATACAAGGTTCCTCTTGATACCTGGTACAAACAAGACATCACTCAAATGAAGAGGGATGCTGGAATCTAGGTGAAGAGAGGTGGCTCCAGCACCTTTCACTGAATAGCAAGCATCATCTCCGATTATTACTTGAATGTTGGTTTCTCTCTCCACCAAATTTGAAAGATGCTATCTATACCCTATAATATGTCGAGAAGCGCCACTATCAATCAACCATGTGCTACTATTGTTGGAACATTGCTAGATAGGGCAGAGATAACTAGAAATCCAGTTGAGTTATCTCTTGATTCCTTCTGAGGAGAGACATCATCCACATCCGCAGTAGAAGCATGTTGCTTTGGTCTTGTTGCACAATCTCTAGCATAGTGACCATACTTGTCACATCTAAAGCAATGAATATGGGAGAGATCCTTCTTCTTTGATTCAGGAGTAGCATCCGATTTCCTGTCTCTATTCCTCTTGAAGTTACCTTTTCTCCCTTCTCTTCCTTTCCTCTTTGAAGTTTGAGCAGCACGAACATGATTGTCTTCATTGTGAGAGCTTCGACCATTACCTCTTGCTGCCAACCTTGATTCCTCTTGAATGCAATCTGCTCTAAGGCAATCAAACTTTGGTAGCTTAGATCTTCCACTGATACCTTGGATAAAAGGTTCCCAAGATTGAGGAAGATCGTTAAGTGCCAACATGACTAAGCCTCTATCTTCAACTATATCTCCAATAGCATGAAGTTGATCAACTGTTTCCGTTAGATGTAGGCAGTCATGCTGATGTGATGAGTTTGTTCAAAGGGCAGGTATTGTGGGTCTCATACAGTACTCCCAGTTTTAGACATGCATTAGCAGGTGTGGTGAATTCTTCAGAATCAATCGGCTCTCTTTGTTTCCTCCATTCTTTAGGTATTTGAGTTTGAGACTTCCTTGGGCAGTATGTTGTTTAAATACAATGGAGACTCTAAACTTCCAAGAGGTGAAGTTAGAGGCACCATCGAGTCTATCTTCAACCTTGAGTTTGTTCACCATTTTCGTAGTTAAGATAGACACACTAAGATGAGAATAAGAGAGGAAGATAATGCTACTTATACAAATCTGATCACGATCTTGCTTAAACCCGCTCTAATACCATGTTAATTTTAGAATCAGAAATTAAATAAGCAGAAATAGAGCAATTTTAAACAATAGAACACAGCATATACCTTGGGAAAACCCTCCTTCTTGAGGGAGAAAAACCCAGCAACAATATATCTCTTATATATTGAATAATGAACACCAATTCACTTTTACAATGAGGCCAATCACAAGGCCAAACTAGTAGCACCACACTTGATGCAATATCAAAAGAATAAGATCGAACTCCTTGAAGAATAATATCGATCTCCTTGAAGAATAATATCCATCTGCTGATATCGAACTCTTTCAGACTTGTGCACACTTGACTTGAATAGAAGAATAATATCGATCTCCTTGAAGAATAATATCCATCTGCTGATATCGAACTCTTTCAGACTTGTGCACACTTGACTTGAATAGAAAAATGGATAATAATAGAAGTGAACAGCACCTCCCTTATATACAATTCGATATGGTGATTGTCAAACAACACGTCCCTTCATGGATGAAAGGTCAGCCTCAAATGAGTGGATGTGTCTTCCTCAAAAGGTGACGATTATGTAGATGAAATCGGCCACATTAATAAAATATAAATTACAAATTTCAATGTAAGTGTCTCTTCAAAAATCGGCTCCAAATAAATAAATAGCCAACGGCTATATTTAATTTATTTGCTTATTAATAATATCGCTGGAAGAATGAGGCCCGCAGCTACAACATCAACACAACCAACCTTCAGTAAAAAACTTCTTTCACTGGAAGTCGAGAACAGAATTTTAACTCAGGAAAACTTCTCTACAAAGGGACTCCCAAGTGTCTATTGTGTCTCTCAAGCTTAGAACCAATTCCTCATCTATTTATACCATGCCCTTTTGTTTGAGAAGTCTGGAGCTGGTTTTCTCAGAAATTGAATCTGACATGTTTCTTCAAGTAAGTTCAAAGAGTGTAAAAGCTTGTCATGTAAAGCTCAAATCCCACTTTATCAAAAAAAGATGAAAATTGTTATCCATCATCAAGTGGAATATTTACCTTCAATGGAACAAAAGAACCTTTCAGAAAGAGTAATTAACAACATTAAAACAGCAATTGAAGGGCTTATTAGAAAATGATCTGCCAAGGATAAAAATATACACCATTCAAAAGGCATCAATAGCAATCCAGTGGAGGACCATATTGCAGCAAATGGCTTATAATGTGAAGGACGTAAAAACCCAAAGAGTTGAGGCAATCAAATGGATTCCCACAGCAACTGGCTGGTAAAAATTGAAATTAATTGGAGCTACTAAAGGAAATCATTGTCAAGTTGAAGGTGGAACTTGGAAGTATAATCTTAACCGTAAAGAAGCAGAGAATTTAGCTTACCGTTTTGATTTTGGTAAATTTACCACATTATAACAGGAGTAGCTTTACTGGAAAGCCTCAAAATCACTAAAGCAAACTATTAGATAAAGCCAGACAGAAAAGGTAATTCAATGCCTATCATTGAGGCAGATACAAAACAAGATTCTGCAAACCGGTGCCCTAAGAGCATAAGCATTGACATTGTTGATATTCTGAATGACTTCCAAAAAGCTAGACTCGGATTGACTCTGATCATTGGCTGACCAAAGAGGAGGTAAAACATGCATAACAAATTACTATTTTGAAAGACTAAAGCTATTGGGGAGAATGTGAAACCATAGTTTGAAAACTTGGACTCGTCAGCCCAAAAAAATGACTCAGAGTCGGGAAAAAACTCGGCTGGGACCCGGCAAAAAAAAAAACCGTAGTTTTACAAAAAACCAAGAACAAAATTACAAATTAATGCATTTAGAGAACATAACAGCCTAATTTGATTATCAAACACTCATAATTCAAAGATTACACGTCATATGATCATCAAACACTCAATAATTGAAATTTAATCATTCATAGTCATCAAATACTCATAGTTTCATCAATGTATAATAACATCATAAGATTATAAATGTTTACATATAATCCTGGCTTCTTTCAACCCCAATTCAATTTGCAGACCTGTATTTCACAAACTTGAGTGTTAAAATAAAAGAAAAAGTTAAAAAAAAAATGGGTTTTTAACCCTGTTTGACTCCCAGCCACGCAGGAGAGTCCTGGGTTGGGACTCCCGAGTCCAACCTCAAGTCCTGACCCAAGACTCTCCTGGACTCGATTCCCAAGTCCGTGGCGAGTTGACTCGGCTCACCAACGGACTCCCAAGTCCGCCGAGTCCGCGCCGAGTCTTGGAGAGTCCGTGAACTATGTGTGAAATAGGTACCTAGAAAAAATACTATTGAAACAATTGGTTGTCAGCATAAAGAGAAGGAACCTCAGAGCTTATCAAATAGTTTAAGAAAAAAATATCTAACAATCTCTTCCCCAATCAATGTAGTTAGTGTACAATACCTATTATTATGTTTTGATAATATGGTTTATCTGACTATGTATTAATGCTTTGTCAGGTTCAAGTAGTTATAACAGTTAGTTGACAGTTGTGTTCCTCTTGAAAACCGTCAGGTTCTTTAAAAAGATTTTGTATTCATTAAGAAGAACAGTATGATCTAGTCGGATTGACTCCGATCATTGGCTGACCATCTCTGGTCTGTTTCTGTAATAACTTCATGTCTGAATAAAGATATACTTTTATTCCTACATTTGGTATGCATTATTATAGTTCTGTTCACTATTTCAACTGCATTCATTTTATCGGATAAGAAAGTAAACAATCAATATGCTTCTTTGAAATGATCGCAGAATGACAGATCGTTTAATCAATGCCCATCATCCTCTAAATAAATGAAAAGCCACAGTTGGTTGTCGGGATTAAGAGAAGGAACATCAAGGCTTATCAAATAGTTTGAGGAATAAAATATCTAAAAATCTCTACCCCAATAAATAGACTTATTTGAAATGATCTTCAGAATGACAAATCAGTTAATGAATGCCAATCATCCTTTAAATAAATAAAAGGACAAAATTATCCTAATCAAGAAGGATTGCTGAGACACAGAAGGCTTGGCAAAGAACATAAAATATAAGCACCTGTAACTCAAAGCCTATGGAAACAAGATGATTCCACTCAAAACAGAGTGAAAGAAAACTACGAGAGGTTCAAAGATGACATCCAAAACTTTCTTGTGTGAATTACTTAGAAAGGATGAAGGCTTAGCAGTTGGACCTGACAGCCGCCAATTGTGTTTTCATTTTACTAGTGATAGTGTAAACACCATGCAAATGTCTTATGGTTAGCATATCCTTCCTTTTCATTTCAGCTTAAAACATAATCCAAAAGTAATTTAAAAAAAGCGGGTTCAAATATGCCTAAAAAATCGCACAAGAGCTGAGAAAACTATGCAGAAAATATTGCAGAATTCATACAAGACACAAGCTCAAATCTGAAATAAACCCACAAGAAATTCAGCACGGGAAAGAAAAGTTGACTTTCTGGCTTCCTCTAATCATATAAATCTTATTAATATTCAATTTTTTAAGATTAATATAATAACATGCCTCTCCAGTAAAAATAGAATTTATGTAATAAACTCATAACCACCCAAAAATAGAAAAAAGGGGATTTGCTTTGACAACTGGGAGAAGTTTGTGACTGTTTTATAAAAGTTCTTTCTCATACAGGTTGGATTTCTAGCAGATTGATGCACTGCCAGTTGCAATTATATTGGGGATTTCAATATGTATTGAATCTTGAAGATAAGTGATATACCTGTGTTCTACTAGTCAGATATCTACTAACTAATTGTAACTATAAAGTTAGTCTTTTATAAAAGCAAAGGTAGTTTTTTATGTCACCACCAGATGACACACAAGGGGAATGTTTTCCCGTTTGCCTTACTTTGTTTCACCAGGTGCACATGTGACCTTCACTGTGGTGTATGCATATCTTCACCATTAGGCCAATTAAGTTTGTACAGTGCATAAGAAAGAAAGTCAACAAGAAAAGTCATAATTTGGCATTTGCAAAGACAAAACCCTCACCTGGAAAAGAGTCTCGCTTGAACGGTTATAGGGGTGCAGAGAACGTATTAGATCTTGAGTTGATGGTGCTTGCTTTCCTTGCTAAATAACAAAATGTTACCAACCATGAATATAATACTAGAAGAAGAAATAAGATTCACAACTAAAGCAATCATTTGCAAATCATTCATAAACAGCTGCACAATAACAATTGCAGAATAACAACCATTGTTTATTTGCAAACCTCTGTGGGCTTTCCAACAGAAAATCCATCAAGGAACAGATTGACAGCAAAAGAAGCCTCATGATCTGCCAAAGAACAATTAAATCAACAAAGAACTTATTGCACAAAATAAAACCTCTAAAATATCAACTTATGATGCACAAGGCATGATATTGATTATGCAACCAAGTATGGTTCAACCCACCAGATGTTGTTGGAGAGCCTTTGGAGGTTGCTTGTAAAAGTGAATGTTTATTGTGCTCGGCATTGATCTTTGGCAAAGCAACCTGCAGAAGTAGATAATTTTGGTGCCCTCTTAAAACTAGTGATCACAACAAAGGGAAATGTCATTTGATACAACTACGATTTTCTTTTTCATACAAAATAGTAAAATACAAGATAGAAAAAGCAATCTTATCAATGTCATGAATGAACAAAGTTGATTAATGAGACTTGAAAGCACAGCAAGTTACAATAACAAATAGGATCTATAAAGGAACTCCAAGATTGGAAAAAGTAACTACCACAAACAGTAAAAAGCCAAATTGAAGGGGATGAATCCAAAAAAGGTTAACTCTAGAAAGGTCCAAAAAGATAAAGCCATATGATTCAAGTAAACATAGCCATGTGAAACGAAGATCAACAAGCAAGCAATGAGAGTTGACGGAAACATAAAGGGAGATCAAAGTTGTCTCTAGTTTGTATCAAAGTAGAGGACCAATAACTTCTCCATCTATTGTTGTACATGGGACAATATAGGATCTAATGATGCCCATAGGAGAAATTAATGGGCTAAGAGAGCCCATAAAGATAATCCTACAAAACAGAGTACTCCACCTAGTCCCTTTCATAACACCCGTGAATAACAAACCTCCAAAAGTAGAGACAAAATAGTGATGTCAAAATATACTTATAACCTAGATTGTGAGCAATATAACCTAAATGACCCTCGATGCCGAGGAGTATCTAGCCCACCATATTTGATACAAAAATAAGAGGACCAATGAGCCTTAGTTCTAACAAATGAAGAGGGGCGGCAATATCTCCCTATTCTATCTCCATTTGTGTTTGAAACTCAACATCTAAAAGGAAATTAGGCTCAAAGTCTAAAAGTGACAACCTCCCAATGGTGACAATTCAAGCATCTTTTGTTGAGATAATGGAAAGAGGTGGTTAGGGAACCTTCCAAGTCCCTATACAAATAGTGACATCTCTATCATATCCATAGTAGATAAGGAACTTGAAATAAAGTGCGTCAAGACCCTCTTGGAAAGAATAAAGACCAGATATGTTATCACCTTATGTATTTTGATATTGTAGATAGTCATAATGCACAATGGTGGCATCATCATTTAGCAAAGATACTTACCATAGAAAACCAAATTGGTGATGATAGGCTACAAAGGAAAGATCCTAATAGACACAAGCACACCAAGGTTCGTGTCACACCTCCTAGTGAACCCCTTGCAAGTTACACAAGGTATATCTATTTCCACTTTGTAACTTACAAACTTTGCAACTCTTGCAAAGAAATATTGTGAATGCACATCATCTTGTCAAGTTCAACATAAATAACAAGGAAAATTTGGGGCATTGACATGACACATGACAATTTATCTTCCAAATCAATAATTAGCCAAGATATCTAAAATGGTTAGAATAGGAACAAATATTGTAACCATTCCCTCTAGTAGTTTATTGCAAATCCTATAACTTACATCTTCTCAAACTTGATTGGAGCATGAAGTGATTAAATGTTGTGCAAATTCCATCTACATACCAAATTTTCAATGCCAATTAATCCATCTCTAAAATCAACCTGCATGAAAAACACGATCCTAGTTTGTAAATTCATTCTGGATTGGCAGGGTTCAGATCATTGGCCAATCAAGTTTTTTGCTTCTTTTGTTCATATTGCCAGAAATCCCTCTTTTAAGTTTCAACTTATGTGGCTGCAAGACCCTCTCTGCAGGATCATATGGCGGATTGGTGGCAACAGGGTAAACCTGTTAATTTTACGATCAGATGTAATGCACAGAAAATTAATTTAAAAATTCAACACAAGAACACAGCAGATACCCTGGGAAAACCCTCCTCTTGAGGGGAAAAACCCAGCAACAAATATCTCTCTATTATATATCAATAATGGCAACAAGTCTCTTTACAATGAGGCCAATCTCAAGGCCAATATGTAGCACCTTCACAAGATGCAATGATAACAAGTAATCAGCACTTCATTGTAACTCAGATCTGCCCTTAAGAAATTCGCTATCTCTTGATAATTTGCAATCTACACTTGATTGATCTGCCCTTGAAGAATTTGCACTTGGAAGAAAAGAAATGCTCGAACTTGATTGATGCCCAAATAGAGTGGAATGATCTTGTATTTATACAACTTGAAGGAGAGAGGTCGCACCTTTTCATGCAAGGTCGGCCATCATAAAAATATAATTTCAATTTAATTAATACAATTTACAAGGAAGGTCGGCCAAGAAGATAATTACAAAGTTGCCATATGAAGCACCTCTTCACATTGAATATAAATAAGGAAGTATGAAGCCCGAAGCTGCAATTACATCAACAAAACCTTCTTTTGGCACGGCAATGTATTCTTTTGTCAAGCAATTGCAGTTCGTAAAGTATCAGCTCAAGAGATGGAATAGGCAATGTTTTGGTAATATTTTCCATTATAAGGTGGTTGCACAAGCAAGTTTGGATGTTATCACTCGCTGAATTAGAGAGCATGACCTTTCTAAGGAATCTCTTTTGGAGGAGTCACAGGCGTTGAAAGCATTGGAGGAGTGCGAGATGCGGGAAGAGATCTATTGGAAACAGAAGGCGCGGGTTGAGTGGCTGCAGGAAGGTGACAGAAATATTGCTTATTTCTTCAACTCTGTGACGGCCAGGAGACATGGTAACTCAATCCATTATCTTGTGAACTCCAAGGGTGATTATCCGTCTTCTCTTGGGGATATTTCTAATGAGGCTTCTCAGCATTTTGCCTCTTTGTTCAAGCAGGATTCATCTAATGTGATGGATGACGAAAATCAGATTCTTGCGAGTATCCCCTCCTTGGTTTCTTTAGAGATGAATGAACATCTTATGAGCGTTATCTCCCTAGAAGAACTAGAGGCCACCGTTTTTCAAATGAAGAAAGGGAAAGCTCCATGGCTTGATGGATTCTCGATTGAATTTTTTCAGGAGTTTTGGGAAATTATTAATCTATATTTACTTTAAGTGCTTCATGAATCCCAAGAGAATAAGCAGATGTTGAGGGCTTTGAACTCTACCTTCTTGGCTCTCATTCCTAAATGTGAGGGGGCTAATAGGCTAAGTCTATTTAGGCCTATAACCCTCTGTAATGTGGTCTACAAGATTCTTTCAAAATTGATTGCAGAAAGACTAGAGCAGTGGATTGGTAGGTTGATATCCAAGGAACAGAGGGGCTTTGTGGCTGACAGGCAGATCATGGATGGTGTGGCTCTTGCAATAGAAACTCTCCACTCCATGGTGGTTTCTAAAGAGAAAACAATGTTTATCAAATTGGACATGGCAAAAACTTATGACAGGATTAAATGGTATTTTTTGCAAAAAGTGCTTGGTGCTTTCAGTTTTGTTGAGGAGTGGGTTTCGTGGGTGATTAGTTGCATCACAACCACTTCCTTCTTTGTGCTTATTAATGGAGAGCCTTCCTCCTTATTTGGAGCTTTGAGAGGGCTTCATCAAGGGGACCCTTTGTCTCCTTGTTTATTCTCTTGGTTGAGGATTTAGGGAGATTTATTAAGAGTTGTGTTAATCAAGGTCTGATTCATGGGTGGAACTAGGGTAGTGGCCTACCCCCCCAGTCGTGTTTGCAATTTGATGATGATACTGCTCTGATGGGAATGGCCTCTGTCAAAGAGGCTTCTAATTTCCACAAAGTTTTGGATATCTACCTTGCCACTTCAGGACAACAAATCAATGAAGATAAATCATCTATCTTCTTTTTTAACACTCTTGTGCTTATTCAACGAGAGATTGCTTGTATCCTAAGGTTTCAAATTGGTCAACTGCCTTTGATCTATCTTGGCATTCCTCTCTCTACCAGTACCCTCCCTAAAGGCTCTTGGCAAAGTATTTTAGACAAGTTTCGAGCGAAAGTGAATCATTGGACCCGCAAGTGGCTATCTTTTGTGGGTCAGTTGCTGCTTCTTAAGCCTGTGGTGCAGGCATTGCCCAATTATAGGTGTATGCTTCAAGTGGCCCCCACTAGCTTTATTAAAGATTTGGACTCTCTGGCTAGGCAATTTTTATGGGCTAGCAGTTTGGATTCCTCAAAGTGGAGTCCGATGAAGTGGGAGATTGTTTGTAGAACGAAACAGTTTGGTGGTCTCGGATTGTGGCAGGCCAGTTTTACGAGTTTAGCTTTATCGACTAAGCTATATTGGAGATGGTGTACTGAACAAGATCATGCTTGGGCCAAGATTATCTCTAATAAATGCCTAAAGGGAGTGACGAAGGAGGAGGTCCCTCGATTCCCACTTTTGGGCAAGGGTTTAGTAATTTGGGAAACTCTTAAAAGGGTGCCAAATTGATCAAGGATGGCTTATTTTGGATTTGTAACAAGGGTTCAGATGCTCTTTTTTGGTATGATTCTTGGGATGGTTTTTCGCCTATGATGTCCAAGTTTCCTAATTTGCAGGATCTTTGTCGCCACTTTTTGGAGGTTGGTTGGTCCCGGGTTGAGGACTTCAAATCTTTCCAAATCTGTGGACCGATGGAAGTGTCCAGATGGAAGGA
Source organism: Sequoia sempervirens (assembly GCA_007258455.2). Classification (NCBI taxonomy): domain Eukaryota; kingdom Viridiplantae; phylum Streptophyta; class Pinopsida; order Cupressales; family Cupressaceae; genus Sequoia; species Sequoia sempervirens. Next base: position 16,223 of record VDFB02349319.1, read on the forward strand.
CCCCGATGAGTGGCCTATTGGGGGTCTGGACGAGGATCGCGTTGAGCTTAGGAATATTCTTAATGGAAGAATGTGCAACTCAATCAGGGAGAGATATTTTGGCTTGGAACAATGATCCTAGGGGAGTTTATACGGTAGCCAATGGTCACCAAGAGTTCATTTCTCGGAAGTATGGCGGGGAAGAAGTCCCATGGTGGAAAAATGTTTTGAACAAGTTTTCTTGGCCCAAGAATTGTTTTTTGTGGACATTTGCCTAGAATAGATGCTTGACTTGGGATAACCTTCGAAAGCAGGGTTTTCAGGATCATCCTATTTGTGTTCTTTGTGGCTGCTATGAGGACTCCTCGTCCCACTTGTTCTTTCATTGTCCTTTTCCTAAGTTGATTTGCCACTTTTGGTGGGGTATCTGGAGACACCCTTGTGTGCATGCCTCCTCTTTGATTGAATTCTGGAGTAGCATGGAGAGACCTCCGACACAAGCTTCTTTTCTCCAAATTGTTTGGAACATTGGTCCGGCCTTCATCCTCTAGCAGATTTGGCTTGAGAGGAATCGTAGGATCTTCTGTGGATGTAGGTTGATGATTCAATAGGTTTGGCAAAGAATTGTTTGCATGATTCAGGAGACTATGGAGGCTAAATGTGAGGTGTCACTCCCTTTGGAGAAAGGAGATGAAAAGATTGCAAATAGCTTGGGTCTGCATGAGTAGGTGTTTGGATCTTTTTGTGTGCGAAGGGGTCGGCAGAGCAAGAAAAAGGTTCAAAGAGATGGCAATTGGTCCCCTCCTACTAAGAATGTTTTAAAAATTAATATCAATGGCTCTTCTCATGGTAATCCTGGTCCAGCTAGGATTGGTGGAATTGGTAGGGATAGCTCTAGTAAGGCCATTTTCATCTTCTCCATGCACAAGGGGCAGCAATCTAATAACTTAATGGAAGGTTTGGAGATTCTTTTTGCCATTGAGAGAGCTTATGCTCTTGGTTGGCATAAGATCATTTGCAAATCCGACTCCCAAGTCATTGTGAATTTGTTGATTGAGCAAAAGTCGGAGGGGATTAATTGGCAATTGGTGTCGGTTGTTAGGCATATTCTTCATATGAGCTACAGGCTTGAGTCTATTTCCTTTACTCATATCCCTCGTGAGTGGAACAGGGTGGCTAATTGTTTGGCTAAATGGGTTTTTGAGCATGTTGATGGTTGGCAGGTGGATGGCTGGGAGCAATTACCCCAGGATTACTCTCAAAAGTTAGAGAGGCTTATTTCAGAGGATGTGGTTGTATGATGCCTTTGCTGGCGAAGTTTGTTGGGTGCTTTGTTCTTCTGTAATTGTTTGCTGGTTTTGGTTGTTTTGTGCTATCTTTTGGGGCCTGTTATGCGGCCCCGACTTCTTTGTACTGATTTTCTCTGGATGAAATAAATTTTTACCCTCTTTATTCAAAAAAGAAATAGGAGTGTCCATTTCTAATGGGTAGAAAGATTACAAAGTTCAGCCTTTAATAAATATCATTGTAGTGTCCCCTAAAGGGGTAATGTTTTTGAGCAGTTGATTGTAAGGGGCTAGTGAAGGATGCAAACTTCATTTCCAAAATATTCATTGGGTCCCAAAAACATTGTCCAAGTCATAATGAACCAGACAAAAAATTGGAAGGCAGCAGATGCTTTGGTTGAGGAAAGATACAAGCATATTTTTTGGACACCATGTATCATCCACTCCCTCAACTTGGTAATCCAAAAGATTGACACTCATATGGAGTGGATGAAAGAAATGTACAGCAAGGGTTAAGAGATTCAAATGTTCACAAGAAACCATCATATGTCACAAGGCACCTTCAAGACCTTCTCAAATTTAGAGTTGTTAAAAGTAAACTTATGAAATTTCAATATTCATTTTAAATTTAATTTATATGACATATTACTTTTTTAAATTTTAATTAATTATTAACTTATTTTTTACACAACATTAGGTTGCTAAGAATCAATTCACATCACCCACAATTATTTTGAGACTTGTGAAGGTGTGAGAGGCATTGAGCACCATGGTCATTAACATCTAGTGGAGTGTGTGGAGGCTATGTTACCAATTCATTCAATAGAAGCCCGGGTCTGGTTCAAAATCTGGTTTGGTGCAACAAGAGATTCCATCTAGGGGCGGCAAACAATCTATGGGTTTGCCTCAAATAAATCTAGGAGAACCCAAACAACACATAGGTGAACATCAATGGATCCGTATGAACCCACAGAGATAAAACAGCATTTTTAAATTCTTTTTAGCCTGCAAATAATATTTATCTAACTTGCATATATTTTTCTTTGGGAAGAAAATTTTATCCGTTGAATTCGATGCCTCATTGTTTGGCATAAGAAGAGGGGTGGGCACACAAATAGTAGAGAGCAGGAGCATTTGTCGATGTTTGAACATTATCCCTTCTCCACTTTACTTGACACATTATTTCTTTTCCAAAAATATTTTGTCATCATATTTTGTAAATAGAATTTATGAAGATTAGCCAAATATGAAACCTAATAAAAATTACCTTAACGATCATGAGGAAGAATATTTAGAAATCAATAATATTTATATATACCTTAACGTAACATTTTGTATGATGAATAGTTTGTATTTTTTATGAACAATTTATGAAGGTAATCTTTGTATATGGTATTTATGGTACTTAGTATATGCTATTTGTATTTGGTCATAATATTTCGTATTTGGCTAATTTTTTCAAATATATGGTATAAATAATTTTAGTAGAGTAAAAGATTCAAATAATATTTTTGGGGAAATTTATATGCTATGCGGTAATGGATATGATTTTTTTAAATTAATAATATATAAATATTTATTAAACTAATTTTATTTACAATTTTGCAATTATATAATATAATAATTTTATTAATATTTTACAAGATTTATAAATATTTCTATATATAAAAATACTTGGAAATGTGTGTGTTGTTTCTAATATTCTTGTTTTTAGGTAGCAAATATGCATATATTTTTGGTTTTCATATGTTTTTGTGTGAACTAACCCAACCCCAAAAAAGAATTTTGATTGAACCCCCAAACTAGACTCTCGAACCCAAACCAATACCAAAATCGATAACTTAGTGTGGAGGCAATCAAATTCACAAAGGACCCAAAAGGTCAAAACATTGATTCTAAGTGATGATTGATGGGCTCCTATGGACTACATCTTGAGTTTCACTAAGTCCATCATAAGTATGACCGAGTTTGTTGATATCAATCAACCAGGTTTAGGAGAAATTCATGATGGCATGCACTCAAAGATAGAAAAATTAAAACAATAATAGCAAAGGAGAATGACCCCAAAGAAATATTTTTCTTAAAGGTGAAAAAATCATTGTTGACCACTAGAACAAAATGACCAAACCCCGAATCTTCTTGTATTTGCATCATCTCCCAAATATTACATCATGGAGATACTTTCTTTGCCTAGGGGAACAGCACCATATAGAGACAATGAAGACGCTCAAGGGTACAAGAAAGCATTTTAAAGAATCTTCTCATATCCAAACATGGCAGATAATGTTAGGACTAAGTTTGGTAGGTTCATCCTATCACAAGATCATGGCATTTGCACTCTTCAAGACAAGTACAAGATAGACGCTCATACATGGTGGTACCTCCATGGGTGTTACACCCCATTGTGCATTTATCTATTTACTATTACTATGTTAGGGTAAATTATTGGATATGTGAATGTATTTGGAATTCTGAATAGAAAATATATATATGGTTGCACTTTGTTTATCTAAATCATTTGGAAAATTATGAATGAATGTTTATTTCATTTGATGTGATATAACGGTATTTCATTTGATGTGATATAACGGAATGGATATCTAGAATGAATGGTTATTCAATTTGATATTCTAACTATGAAATGTATAAATGCTTTTTTTGATGAATGGTTGACTACCATGAAATGTGTTAAGTTAGATGCAAATTCAGATTCAATCCTCCGAAAGCGAGGGGAAGTATCACTTAGGAGAAGAACTTGGTTGAGTAACCTGTAACGAAACCTAACTGAGCTTACATAGACACTCACTTAGAGAATGGTTGAGTCAAGTCATAGTTTTGGGAATTGGTAAGTCATCCTTTGGTATGATGTGTTTGCGTTAGGAAGGATCTTGATTTTTGTTAAGAGCATTCTTGGATTGTGTTTAAATGCTTGGTGCATATAAGTTCTTCTTTGTATTACCATTTTTTATTAATGAGATATATATATGTGCATGTCGACAATAACCCATACACGTGAGATAATACGCACATGAGAATACGTAGGTAGACATACCTATGCACACTCATGGACGGGTTGCTCATGGGCATGTTGATATCAAAAGGACAATGAGACATGTATATATATATACACAATCACATGTATATATACCTATCGATAAGATAGTAATTGTTTATGTGTTTTATTGAATAATCGAATGTATGAATATATGAGATATATGCAAATAAACATATGTATACACATGTTGATATACGTGTACGAGTTGACAAATGGGAATATCCATACGAGTATGTCGATATATGTATATGTACGTATACATGAATATAGATTTATATATACAAACGATAATATATATAAAATGTTAACTTGATCTAATTCTTTTGAATATCAAGTGGAATATTTAGACAAACTTATTTGTCAAAGAATATATATAAATAAATATATATTTGAATATATATACATATAAATATAAATAGCGTTAAATGCTATTCATTGGTGTACATATTTAAGCATGTATATATATATATATACACACTAATGGCCGATTTATAGAATATATGCCATGGTCGATATAATGTGAATGTAGCACTATATGTAATAGCGCAATGCAAAGTATTAAACCGCATTTATCATTTCGGATAATAGGCAATGGAAATACATAAGTATTAATTTGTTGTGTATAGTTTATTTAACACTATGATAAAGTGTTGTGCACTATATTATGTAACGTGTTGAGTCAAACATAAAGCAGCGCTATAATAAAGGAGGTCGATGCATTAAGATGTGTCAAATGCTTTGGCTTGGACCAAGTCGACTATGTGAAATGCAACCAGATAAAATTTGACTTATTCCTTTGTTTTAAACAGCAAGCTTGTAAATAGGAAATGTGATGAATAGTTAGCGCCATATTATGAATTTTGTGTTTCTTTTAGAAGTCTATTTAGCATGTAAGTCAATTTCCAGATTGAAGCATGTGCTTTAGTCAAACTGTTGTTGCCACGCATTGGGTCGATCTGCTATCTCGTTTGAGTGACTATTAAGATAGAAATCCGCCACCTTTTTATTAATGAGCTGAGTCGATGGTATTATGATGAGAAGTGCCATATCACACCCCTTGTTTGTAACCTATAGATGCCGGTTTTTGGGTATAAATAAGTAGCATTCTCACCTCATTTGGATGCACTTCCTTTATGCATCATTACGCTGCTCCATTTTGTTGTATTTTCATTGAGAGACTCTTATTTTGCTGAGAGTTATTGTGAGGAAGCTTTAGTGAGAGAAGTTGAGAGGGCTTTGTTGCTAAGTTGATTTTAAGAGGGGCCAAGCTTGAGACCCGGTGAGTGAAATGGAATAAGCGATTAACAAGCATGAGATTCTATTCTCTCCATGTTTTACCTTTTATCTGAAAAATTGATTGCCTTATGTGCTTAAATTGGAAAATGCATTTGTTTGTTTGAAATAGAGATACAATCTATTTGCTTATAGGAAAGGAAAAGACTTATTGATATGATTTTCATATAAGTGTTTGTACTTACTCCATATTAAGGAGTGATTGAATGCCGTCTATAGTATTACGTACTAGGATTAATGAATTAGGAATACCTTGTTAAGTTATTTTATGCAAAGTTAATTTGTAGACTTAGAAAGCTCTTATGTTATACCTAGGATTAGGTTATCCATTGAAGGAGGTAACTTATGCTTTTGCTTATACCTTATTGGTAGAGATACAATTGTGTTTTGGGAAAAGGGAATAGGTTATTTCTTAGGTCAATGACTACCTATTGAAGGAAATTGCCTATGCATAGTTTATAATGGCCTAAAGTCAAGTCAAGCTAGAGTAGTGTATGTGAATAGGATGACTGTCACTCGAAGTACTGAGTGAGAATACTTTGGCCAAAGTAGTGAGATTGCCTTTGGCTCCACTATCAGTTCACCGTGTTCCTTTTATACATGTGTTGGCGTAACAACTAACACCTCTGGAGTACAAGTTGTTATGAACAGCCTATGCACACTACGCAATGAGTGCTCTTCGAATTATTGAGGGGAAGCTCCCTCGATGTTCTTTGACAAATATGTTTTGTAAAGAAAAATAAGCTAAAACTACTTCCTGTCTTTTTGTTTCAGCTGCTAGAGGCACAAGACTTTCTTGAAAGAACTTTTACGTTGCAGCTGAGTTTTCTCTGGTTTTGCAAATCAACTAAACTACAACTTATATCTATCCAATCTCCTCAGGAAAACAGAGCAAGAGGAAACGGAGCAAGGTTTGACTATCTGACGATAAGTGGGTTTAGACTCTCTACTTGAGGGCAAGGTGGCACAACTATCATCTCAATCTAAACCAACTTATTGGGCACAACAGATTTAAGAATTCACTAAGACGATCTTATGGAACCCTGTGTGGCATAACACTCGACCGAAACAGCAAAGTCTTCACGAAACAGCCTTTATCTTTATAATCTCACGAAACCCTATGTGGCATAACCTTTGATTATATCGATAAAGATTCACAAAACAGATTTATCGCTGCAACTTCTCGAAACCCTGTGTGGCATAACGATCGATCACAATGATAAATAAACACAAAACAGCCTTATCACCTCAATCTCTTGGAACCCTATGTGGCATAGCAATTGACTTCAATGATAAAGATGCTTAAACAGATTTATCTAAACTATGGAAGAATTCAACATCACAATCTTTTGGAACCCTATGTGGCATAACAATCAATTGCAATAGTGAAGACACATGAACAAATACGAAAAAGAGCAATATTGAGGGCAAGGTAGGCGCAGCATATATTCCTCTCTCAAGCAAAAGTTATTTACAAATGAGCGTAAGCTCTTATTTATATACATCAAGGTGTAGGGAACCCTAAAATCACCTTGTGTTATCTATAGTTCCTGCAATGCATGCAAGCAATGCGCCCAACCCTAATTAAGCAAACTATACAGTTAACTGGGCAACTACCCTCAGTTTAACTGAAACATCTAATCTAAAAATGGACAATTGTGCGAGCATGCACGTCCTTATTAAAACAAGTTAACTGGAAGACTATCATCAGTTAACGAAAACCCTAAATACAACTCCAAGTGAACAAGGCGATTCTCAGAATAGGTATGCATGTGATGACAACCCCGAGTTAACTGAAAAGGGTAACATCCAGTTTAACTCGTGTGTGTGAAGTCTATCCTGAGAAGTGGGAACTGAAGTTCACTGTGTGTGATCTCGAGCAATCAACCCCTCAATGAGATTGTTGACTGTGTCACTGTCCGGAGCGATGAGACTCTGACGAAGAATGCTATGTCGATGCAGCATGTCCTCACCAGCTGTGATCTGAGACTGAAGTTCCCTTCTGCTCCTCGTTGCTTCATCGAAAAGTGTTGACATGACTGTAAGCTGAGTAACCTTACAGCCAACTGTCTCCCCACTGAAAATGATATGAATGAGTGCATGGAGTTCTGACTGAACATCTGTAAGCTCCGCGTAGGCACCACCCTCAATCGATGCTTATTGCAGTAAAGCGAGATACAAGAGTCCTCTAATAGAATTACCTTTGGTGGCGTGCTCTCTACTCTCGGTAACTCGATGCTAAAGCGTCTTCTATCTTAAGCTCTGAAACAAGCTGTGTCTTCCAAGAGTAGATAGCCTCTGTCTTACGCATCGTGGTATTATTAAGTAGAAGCCAAACTCGGGTAGGCAATCAGAACACCCATCCACCGGGTTTTTGTTAATAGCCACATATCGGATTCCTCATCCACGAAGGCAATCTGGAGCTCGTGCATTGTCACATGGCTGATATAACTCTGTAAGCGCCAAGCCGGCCTCAACAGCGAAATCTTCCTCATTCCTCAAGCGCTTGCCATATGCAACTAAATGATTGAGCTGACTTTGCTCTGCTGGTGGCTCAAGCATCGGTGGGAGTGTGTTAATGGCTCCTGGTCTGTGCACAAGACTAGAAATGTACTGACGAAGCTGTCTGATTTCAGCCTTGAGGGCTGCTTTATCCTCTCCGTCCTTTAGTATTCTGTCCTTGGCACTATCTGTAGCAACTTGAAGAAGATCAACCTGAGTCTGGCGTGTGCTGCGACCAAGGTTGACTGTGATAACTTCGAAATCCTGAGACTCTAAATCAGCCAAGCTCTTCCCCTGCGGAGGTACAGCAGTCTCGATAACAACCTCCATGTCAGTGTTTCTCTCTACGTGAACCATGTTCTTAACTCTCTTATCTGGCGCATCTTGATAAATGTCATCGAAATCAGAATGATTGAGAACATAAGATGGCTGCCTCCTCTTCCTTCCTAACTGAGTCTCGATCCAAGATGAATCTGCTGTCCCGCTACCTAGAAAGTGCACTAGCGGCGGGGAAGTGCTTGATGAGGAGTAGTGTGTAGAACCCGCTAGCAGTGAAGATCCAAAGTCAAAATTCAATGTGAATTGGGACCGGTGACGGCTCTGAAACTAATGTAGGAGCTTGAGGCTGAACCTCAGGTACTGGCGGGCTCTGAGCTGATCTCTGAACTGGCTCTGTGATAAGCGGCTGTCTGTCAGACTCTGAATGTGAAACAGTGGCAAGCGCCTTGCCCTTTGAATTATTTGGCGCTTGTACTTTCTTAGGAGGGTTACTCCTCTTCTTCTTGTTAGGTTTTGACGAAGAAGGTAGCGTAGGATTCACCACTACTGGCGGCTCTGCTCTAGGAACACTTACTCTTCTTGTCTTCTTGCTGTCGAGGTAAAGTATACTGTTCTGGATGACTCTACTAGACCTCTCCTTGACCGTTGCATATTCTTTGGCGTACCAATCTACTCCTGGCAACGGTTGTGTATCGACCTGCTCTCTGAAAAACTGAGG